>CAWVNZ010002238.1:0-35009 GCA_963930735.1 Dioctria linearis | reverse complement strand
AACATACAAAGGGAAAGAGAAAAAAAAAAGAGATGAACCTTATACTTATTTCCAATGCAAGACCAATACTAAACTGACTTCAAGTGCTCGAAAACTTTGCACTTAAAATTACCAAACGTGCCCGACTCAAACAACAATCTCAAGTTTATTGGCAGAGAATTCCAAATATTAATGGACTGGATGAAGAACTGACGCCTAGATGTTAGACAATTATGCCTAGGTACTATTAAAGTAATAACTCGACTTGATCTCGCAATCTGAAGCACATCACATAGGTACCTGGGGTTCCGAGCCTTCAGAAACCTAGCCAAAAATATAACAGCGCGATACCTGAAATAGATCGTAAGGCTGCAACCAAGGATGGAGTCAACGTAGGAAGAGACATGGTCAAAACGACGGAGACCAAAAACATATCTTATAGTAGCGTTGAATGCAGTATTTATCTTCCGAATAGATTCATAGTCAAGACAAGAAAATATTTCACACCCATAGGTAAAAAGAGGGACGAGAAGAGTCCTAACTAGCTTTAAGCGGGTTTCCACTGGAGTAAAATTACTAGTCGCCCAAAGTGAACGTAGTCCAGCATATACTTTCCTAATTAGGGCATTAATATGAAGGCCCCAGGAAAGAGTTCTATTGAAGATAATTCCCAGGTTAGAAGCGGAATCGACAACAGGAATTTGCGTTCCATTGATTAAGACAGGTGAGAAATAAGAAGTGTCTAAAATTGTTTTATATATAATTAAGCATTTAGTCTTGGTAGGGTTCAAGTGTAGCATGTTGCCAATGGTCCACAAATATATTGAATGGAGATCCTCATTAATGCAAAAAACACCATCCTCAGCTAATCCAATTGGTCTTGAGATGTACAGTTGAGCATCATCAGCATAAAGGTTTGCTATACTTAACACAATGAAATAAATCGTTGATGAAAAGAGAAAACAACAGAGGTCCCAAGATAGATCCTTGCGGTACTCCTGAAGGTACCAGTTGAAAAGTGGAATATAAATTTTTAGAATACACAGATTGATACCGATCATTCAAGTAACTGCCGATAAGGTTTGCAGCCTGGGAAGAGAAATTAAATTGCGATATCAGTTTACTACATAGCTTGCTATGGTTCACCGAATCAAATGCCTTAGAGAAATCCAAAAGCACTAACATGGAGAACTCATCCCTATCAATAGCAATCCGTATGTCATTGGTTATTTTAATAAGAGCAGTAATACAGCTGTGCTCAGCTCTAAACCCTGATTGTTCCTCATTTAGTAATTTATGATATGCAATGTATCTATTTATCTGGGCAGACATAATCTTTTCAATTACTTTAGATAAAAATGGTAAGATGCTTATAGGTCTGAAATCGGTATTTGATGAATTTTTCGGAACTGGTATAACCTTTGAAAACTTCCATTGTTTCGGAAATCGAGATGACGTAAAACACGTATTGCAAATGTGTGTAATAGGAGAGAGAATATAGGGCAGAAGCATTTTAACAAATTTCGGGTTTATACCATCACACCCAGTGGTGTCAGATTTTATTTCACAAAAGGCCATCAGAACGTCATTAGTTGTTACCCGGGAAAAATTGAATGGAGAAAAGTTGTGCGAAATACTAGGATTAGGCAATTCAGGGCTGCTTTGCGAACTCGAGGTTATTGCAGGTACCATTAGGAATTTCTTGTTGAGTTCTTCCGGATCGATGTCAACATTATTTTTAGTGGAACAAACTACGCCGGCAGAACGCAAGTTTTCCCATAATTTTTTTGGTGATAGTTCAGTATTAAGCAATGAAGAGAAATACCTCTTTTTGGCCATTTTGATTTCGAATGTTGTTCTATTACGAAGAACACGATAGTCATTCCAGAGTGTATCAGCTCTATATCGTTTCCACATGTCATATGCTCTATTCCTGCAATGAATGAGTCTCATAATTCTAGGAGAAAACCATGGACACACTGGGTTATATACAGTTTTGGTAACCAATGGGACATACTTTCCATGAAGATAACGAATGGCTTCAGTTATGAAGTCTGTTTGATCCTCAACGTCACATATAGTGTGAACATTATTCCAAGGAAGAGACTGAGCTTCATTATGTAGATCATCTAAATTTACTGCACTATAATTGAAAAATGAAAAGGTATTAGACTCCTGAACATAATGGGGTTGAAAATCAAAAATCAACATTATCATATCATGATCTGATATACCCGCAAGTGACATCTGATTCATGAATTTAATTTTAGCTGGACACGATGTGAGAAATATATCAAGAAGAGACGAGGAGTGCATTGAAAAGTGAGTTGGATGTTCATTAACTCGATGCAAATCAAGCGAATTTAACACAAAATTAAATCTACTTGTAGCACTATCTCCACTGAGAAAATTAATATTAAAATCACCACCAATTACGACATTGTTATATTGTGGAACGATATGCGTCATGTCATTGATTAAGTTCGATAAATCTGCGTTCGGCGGTTTATAAACACAACCGATCAAGCATTTATTCAATCCCTGTCCCAACTCACAAAAGAGATATTCAGCCTCCAAATTAGTATCCCCACTAGATATCAACCGTCTGCAAGATATACTAGACTTTATGTATATAGCAACGCCACCACCTCGACGTAGAGACCTATCCTTGCGAAAAATTTTAAATCCAGGCATATCAACTAGCTGATCAGTAAGATTTGGCTTGAGCCACGTCTCCCCCACAAGAACTACATCAGCACCGCCATCACGAAAAATCTCACGCACCTCATCAATATTAGGAAACAAGCTTCTTGCATTCATGTGATAAACTTTCAGACCTGCGGTTTGTGAGTTAAAGATGTTAGCCAAAATTCTACCAGCGCCAGCTCCATCCAAGCCACTACCATCAGATATACGATATGATCAAAAGGTATGTTAAGTCAGGCAGATCGGCACAATCCAATTTGGTGCTTGCATACAAAATCAGTGAAATATCATAAACGCAGAATTGAAATGATAACAACTTAGGACATATCAATAACAAAGTACAATTAATTATAAAATACAAAAGCAATTCAAAATCTATATTTCTACTAATAGTTAAAACTAAATCAATTATCAGACTATGAAAATTCATTATTAAGAAATATGTTTTTGGATGCAAGGGAAGTAATATTTCATTATCAAAGTTCATGGTAATACTAATAAGTTCTAAGCCTATCCATAAACATGCAAATAATTCAGTAATCATGTTAGTAATATGTATGTAATTTGTTCATGGTTTACCATTGCCGCCACAGTAGACTAATACAGTGCATCACCAGATGTAATTTTTTCGGATTGATCCACACCACTACGGCGCACATAAACGTATCCAGCATTTGTAAATACAGACAGCAGCTTTTTCTCCTTCTTTAAACTCAGTGCTTTGCGCAGAATTGCATAATTGCGAGTCGATAGGCTTTCATTGATATAAATTGCAGTTGGTTTGCTTTGACTTATGCCAACATCAGTAAGAGTAAGAGTTTTGATTGTGTTCAGCTTACGCGATGGTAATGTTTTACGAGTTGCAGTCAGAAAACAATTTTTGTCCCTTGGAGTGTCGAACTTAATTACTATTGCCGATTCCTTTGAGTTTTTGTTTCTTGGCCTCACCCTGAAGATTCTGGGATGATTAAAAGAAGAATGCATACTGATAGATGTAATCAGCATTGAATAAATATCATGCAAATTCTCATTCTCCAATTGCGGAATCCCAGTGATGACAACATCACAAGCTTTCTGACTGCGCTCCAGCATATCGAGTTTGCCTAGAGTAAGGTTTGTCTGCGATTCCAGAATATCAATTCGGGCACTGAGCTCATTAAATTTGAGATATTTGAATGTTATGGGGCAATAGATTCCACAGACGAGCTAGTTGAACAATATTAGAACCCTCATAAATAGCAGTACGAAATCCTTGCATCGAGAGTATATAACCCCTGGTTGACCGTAGAGGGCGAACCATACTACTTCGATAATGGGGCTGAGAGGTAGCCAATAGGTTATAGAACAAAAATAAGGCCCTCCGTTTTAAATAAGTGTTCAGTAAAGAGCCGAGTAACGTGAAATTAAGGTGGGAGACATGATCGAATCTGCGTAGCCCAAATATGAATCTAACATAGTCATTAAAAGCGACATTTAACTTTCTACTGCAGTGAAAGTCAAGTTTTGGGAAAACAATAGAGCCAAATGTAAAGTGCTGTAATACTAGAGACTTAATTAAGTGGCAGCGAATCTTCGGCGAAAGCATGCATAAGTTCTTTATTACACTTAAATCATATAAAGTTCACAAACATTCATTTAATCAACTCAACTCTAATTATCGCTAACACTGTACTTTCAATAATCGCAATCTAATTACACACTATCGCTTCTTTATTACTTTCGCTTCTTAACACTGCAACGTCTAAAACAAGACTCCTTTTTTCTGGCGATGACAACTGTTATATTTATACCCTAGAAACTCTCCGGATTATTCTGGAGTGTTCTATTCCAAAAGCTTCATGACTATTCTATTTGTTCTATTCCTGAACTTTCCTGTAGATTTCATAATCGATTCTCCGAACCTGAAGTCATTTACTCTCCGAACCGGAAGTTGTTTATTGCCAGTAGATGTCACCAGTTGTCTCTTTCTATTGCACGTAACAATATGTAGAAGTGGTTATAAGAACAATCGCTATAGAACCTTTCGATTCTTCTGGTGTAACATTTAAAATATAATTTCACTGTAAGCATATGAGTTTGACAATTAATTGGACAATTTCATCACAAAACATTGCATAGTTGTGAAGTCGTATTCGAGGTTATTGCTAGAAATGTCGTCAGTGTCACCTATCCAAAAATAATTTACGAAATTTATTCTGACTTAGACCAATTTATTTGTTGTTGTTGTTATCGCCATCGAGGAGCTCGTATTTTTTTCTTTTGTGGTTTTTCACAACCAAGCATTAATTCTATTTCATGTTAGTTGGTCGTGTTTTCACATAAGTTCTAGAAGTTATAGCTTCTGCAGTAGATTTAAGCATAAATTATTCCTTTTTAATAGAAAACATTAGCTTAATTTGCTTGTAACAGGACAATATTAGGTGAAAGTTCGCCTTTACAAATTGACATCGGACTTATTATTCTCAGATTTACTTGCTGACATGACGTGTTTGTGCACTACATCTGAAAAACCACAGTCAAAAAGACAAATTTAGGACAATTTTGTAATTGTAGTCATACTAGAAAAATCTATTCAATCCTGTAAGAAAATTGCCACTTTAGCGTTTCTCTGGGGGTGCCATATAAAAATAAAAAAAAAATTGCCACTCCATTTTAATAAAAATCTTGTAATCCTCTTTTTCTGCTTTGTCACTCCATTTATCTTAATTTATTTACAAAATAAAACAAAATTGCTACAAATATATTGTAAATCTGACAAAAAAAAACCATTCCAATATTAAAAGTGAAACGAGGCTATTTTTAGATCAACTTTGTTTGTAGATTAGATGTCATCCCCTAGGGTTGGGACAACTCAAAGGATCTCAACGAAAAGGGTTCAAAGGATTTCATATTGATGGAAAATTAAATAGAGTGCAACAATGACCTAGACGCTCTAGATAAACTCTAAGCAGTCTGATGAACATCAAATGGATTTTCCAACTTAGTTTTTATATTCTGATAGAAAGGGTCCTACTATGCAAACAGGCGACTCATTAACTTTACTTGAAACTTTTCCAAACCAAAGTGCACATCAGTGTGGCATACATAGTTAAAAAAATGCCACAAGCAATAAAGTTTCAAAGTAGTAGTCAACACCTTTTTCAGATGAGCATTTATATGCAAAAAAAAAAAAAAATAATAAAACAAAGCTCCTACAATTCGTCGTTACGAAAACCAGGAAAGAGGCCAATTAGCAGTAGAAAAGGTCTACGGAATCTTATCCCTTCCACTGTGTATATGAGTATTAAGTAGAAACTGAGGGGCCACCAAGCAAAATAATTACAGAGGTTAAGTGAAATAAATTTTCCGCTTGTTCGTTGGGGAATTTTTTTTCCAAACGACGTCGACGACGAGCCGAAAGATAACTAGCCTACCGCAAGCATTTCTCTGAAAGATTTTATTGTTGTCCTTGTACTTTTTTTTCGTCGACTATATCCTTGATAGCCATTTGTAAAAAAAAAAAAGAAAAAAAAAGAAAGAAAATGTGGGCGAATTTCGTATTATTTTTTAAAATTTTACTGAGATAAATTTCCGCGACGCGATGCATTTCAATGAGATAAATAAAAACAAACGAGATTTTGGAAAGCCTCCCATTGATTTTATTTCTTTTTTCTTTTCTCAAATCTTTTGATAAGCCTTATAAAATTATTTTAATGCTTTTTGGTTTTTGTGGCTGAAACGTGTTTTTTGTTTTTTTTTTAGGTATTTATCTAAAAAATAAAAATTAATGTAATTGATAAGAGAAAATTATCATTTAGTGGAGGAGGATGGCTTAAGATAATACATACCTACCTGAATTGTCTTAAAAACAACTTCGAAGATTTTATTTAAGCGTGTCTGTGAATATATTTCTTCCCCGGTGGTATTGAAAAAATAATATATTTGTATTGCTATTGATTTTTTTTTTACTTTTTTTTTATTTTATTACAGCTGTATTGCAAATTTTCTCAGATGTTTTAGCAGACCACATATTAGGAAATCATCGACCTATAACACAGATAGTATTGAAAAGTTTCTTAAAAAGGTTCCTTTATATAGAAGTTACCCTATTTTACCCTTTTTCCCTTCTAGTGGAAGATGACTTTTAGTTATCTCAGTTTTCTTTTCATTTGTTTATATATAACACTGGTCAAAACTGATTTTGGTGTCAAGAAGCCGTATTTTTATACCCTAGATGAAATCTATAGGATATACTAAGTTTGTCATTCCGTTTGTAACCCACAGAAATAATAATGGTAGAGCAAAGTAGATTGGACACCCCCGCATAAAATTAAAAGTTATTTTGATTTTTGCATGTCCGTCTGTCCGTCCGTCTGTCCGTCCTTCCGTCCGTGCGCACGATAACTCGAGAACTCGTTCACTTAGAAAGCTGAAATTTTGTACAAGGACATTAAAAAAAAAGTAAAATTAAGTTCGAAAATGAGACAAATCGGGCAACTCCTTCGTCGTGTTGCCATACAAAAATTTCGTTTTCCACGATATATTTGGACACTACCTGAGAACACGTCGACATAGAAGGCTGAAATTTGGTACATTGTGTTTTCATAGTAATAGCAAATAAAATGTCAAAAATGGACTAAATCGGGCAACCCCTTATTGGTGTTGCCATATAAAAATTTAGGTTTTTTATATATACTTTGAAAAGGATCAGTCCTAGACATTTTAATTGTACCAAAAACTTCTTCAGAATAAAAAATTCTATAAAATTGGTTTATAATCATTTTTTCTGTCCGACGAGCCGTTCTAGAAATATATGCGAGAAACCAATGAAAAAAATCAAAATTGCTCAAATGGGTGACCATACGAAATTTCTTACGGGCATTCATCTAGTCTAGGGTATCATAAGAATTGGTCTTAGACCAATTCTAGCTTTTTCACTTGTTTCTTTTAACTTAGGACCTTATACTAATTACATTAATTGCAAAAATTTTAATTTCCTACGAATAGCTTTCCAGATTTTGGTTTGTACATAAAAAATCAAATTTGATCAAAAACGCATTTATTATATAATTATGCATATAAAAATTTCTATTTCGTGACTTTCTTGAATGAGGAGTACAGCGAAAATCACGTTGCATCCCGCAGCATCATATGCCGAACCCATCGACCTTCCATAATTTTTGGGTCCTGGTGAAATCGCTTCTCCTGTTCTTTGCTATAAGATCAAAGATTCTCTGGGAATTATCAAGATGACTGTGCAGGTAGAATTACCACCTAAGTTAAAAAAGTTCTCTAGCATGTCGTTTAGAATTTCAGAGTAGAGTTACTTGACTTGTGATTGTTACACCGTTTTATAACCTCGTAAGGTGTCCATCCGGCTAGGGCTAGAGAAGGAGGCAGTTATTCGACACAGTTGTATGGCAAAGAAGGTAGCACGCGAATAACAAAATTGCAAAAAAAAAACAATAAAATAATAATAATACAAACTATGAACGACGCAGAAACAATTCAGAAGGTTTAGTGGAATAAAATGCAAAATGGTACTTTTGTGGAACTTCCACTTTTATTCAAGTGATCCCGCGCTGGTTCAAGACTTCCCCGCAAAACCATGTTTTAAATCTTGTTTCAAGGTTTTTCTTATCTTCTTTTCCTTATTTGTTACAGCACTCGATCGACTCACTTTCTTCCTTGTTTTTTCTCCTTTTTTTTCCTTTTTAAAGAAAACTTCTTCGTTATATGTTTCTTGCTTTGACCTCGTTGGTACACTTGACACTTCTGATTTGTTGAGAGAGAGCTGCTGGCTTCGCCTACAAAAGCTTTTATAAGAAAAGCCCCCCTATTTTGCACTTCCGGTCTCTATCTGTGGTACTTTTTCAACCCGGCTTGAATAGAGCAGTTTTTGAATTTTTATTTATGAATAGCGTGGAACTGAAATTCTCAATCACTCGCTGGAGCATCGCTCTTCGAATAGCGTTAATTTCGTCTTCTTCTTTTCTGGGTTGAAAACTTTTACTTTTTAATGAGCCCTGTAGGAAAAAATCAGCAGTCATCAAATCTGGACTCCTCGGTGGCCAGTTGATATCTCCTCGGTGACTAATTAATCTTTCAGGGAATAAATCGTAAAGGCCAGCTAACAAGTCATTTGTGACGTGGGGGAAGTGGCTCCATCTTGCTGAAAAAATGTGTTGTGATTGCAATCAATCTGGTTTTGTATTTATGGATCCAAATAATTCCAGATCATATTGCAATATCCATGGGAATTTACGGTCGGAGCGCGACCATGGTTATCTTCAAAAAAATATGGGCTGATAATTCTTTGAATTTATATGACAGCCTAATCGACAATCTTAGGCAAGTGCAGTGGTTTCTGATGTAGTCCCAGTGAATTATCAGGAGCCGAATATCTACAATTTTGTTTATTCATGTGACCGTAGATGTGAAAATTGGATTCATTAGAGAACAATATGTTATTGGAGCTCTTAAAACGATTTTTCATTGTCCTGCAGAAATTGGTTCATTTAACAGAATCATCTCTTGCACAACAACAATTTTAACGAGATGAAAAAGTAAATCTTTGCGAATAATGCGATGAACCGTGGATTTGTTCAAATTTAGGGAAGTTGCGCGCAATTGTAATGACTGTAGTGGATCGTCCTTAAAAAACTGGTGAACGCGGTCGACATTTTCAAATTCAAATTAATTTATTTTCAACATCTACATTAGTAAAATTGAGATATGAAAAGTAAGTGTAGGATAATTAATAATATAATAATAATAGTAATAATTCAAATACATTTTAAAAGGAAAAATAAATCATAATTCATAATACAAGTACTATTACTAAGTAAGACTAACAAAAATCCTAATCTCTCAAAAGAAAATTTAATAACTAAGAATAATAACTTAGAAATAATTACTATAAAGAAAGCTAGATTAAAAAACAAATAAAAACTACTCTATAGATAGCAAAAATGTAAGTAACTCATTGCGAAAATTGCGGCTACTTTTGTTCCTCCTTAGAGGAATCGAAGACAGCTCGACACCCTGGCGGAGTGCACAAAGTGCGTGAGAAGAACCATGGCATAGACAGAGATAATGTTCTCGCAGATTGAGCAAAGGTCAATTTACTGTTTGGTTACAATTAAATTGTGAAGAAATATTACAATTCGAAATTTAAGATAAAAGTCTAATTTACAGCCCAGAATAGATATTGAATACGTAGTGGTATGACTGAAACTTCCTAGACGAAAAGCATGACGTGTGGCAGAGTTGAATGCTACACTGATCTTACGCAAGGAGTGGAAATCCAATTTGCTAAACACCTCACAGCCGTAAGTAAATAACTAGTAATGATTACACTAGCATTACACGGGTTTCAACAGTTGTAAAGGCAGCAGATTTGGATAGTTTGCGTAAAGCTCCATACACCTTGCATATGACACTATTAATGTGATAGGACCAGTTCAGAGTACTATTAACAATTATCCAAAGATCCTCATTCATTCTGTACACAGCATTCTCTTTAAACCCAAAAAGGTGTAGATATATAGAGTTGAATGTCATCTGTATACATTTGAGAATTATAGTCACGAAGGATAAGTGGAAGGTCGTTAATAAAAATGGAAAATATTAGTGGACCGAGAATAGACTCTTGAGGCACTCCATTAAGAACGAGTAGAAAATCAGAGGCAGTATTCACACAAAACACCCATCTTATTGACCGGCGTAAAAGAAAATCCTTCAGATGAATCAAGACCATTAAAAACGCTTCCTAAATAATCGCTCGTATCAGAACCATCAACTTCAGTAGGATTTGAAGAGAATAATAACATTTTATTGAGATTATTAGGATCCAGAGTTGTAGTGGTCGTTCTTGTTCTTGGCATTGTGTTTCCAGTTTCTTCAAACTTACGTACTAAATTCGCACTTGGCACATTTAAAACGGTCGTTATATTAAAGTGTGCTTTGAAAAGATATCAAGCAACAGTGTAAAAGCCCAAACACAGTGAGAGCGACATAAAAATGTTGGCAAATTAGTTGGCGACAATTTTGAATTTAAAACACAGTGAATGCGATGCGACAAGTGTGTTTGACAGCGCACACTGCTTTATTTATTGTAAAAGAAATGGCAGGAAGGTAGAAAATTAAGAAAACTTTTTAATATAGCTTATGTGGTTTACTTAAAATTGCAAAACATAGAGAAAAAATTAAAAAGAAAAAAAAGGGAAGAAGATGAGATTGCTATACATCACACCGCATGAATATAGCTCTATTAGTTCCTCCTCAAAATCCCTAATTTCTCAAACTAATTAAAGAAATTAATTTTATATAAGTTTTTAATAACTAGTTTATTTATTATAATTTTTTTTTTTACTATTTTTCAACAAAAATAACGAAGTCCACATAACATGAATGTCAATTATTCACTGTCTACACAGAAATGTCAATTATGTTGGCGACTAATTTAGAGATTTTCCCAAAACTTTTTGTTGGCAACTTGTTGAGTCGCCCCTAATTGTGTTAAGTATAAAGGACTCCCACATATTCGAATCTTTGACAGCAACCAATTTACGGCGACTTTGTTGTGTTATTGTCACTGTGATTTGGCCTTAAGAATCGTCGTTTTTATAAAACGCTCACACACAAAATGTGCGCTGCGGTCCAATGAAATGATCCATTGCTACTAAAACTGACTATAGTTGTTTCTCCACACTATTTGTGTTTGGCGCGTAACAGTAAAAACAATAAGGAAAAACATTCTGAGACACCCTTTATATTATACATAAGCTCTGTTCTTTTGTTTACCTTGTTCTAGAACTCCCATATACTGGAGAGAACAAATTGTTCTGTCGATTGAACCGAATTTCTCGTGAACTGTTCGCTATTTATAAATCTTCTATGAAAATGTAGGAGGCGTTCTTTTGTGTATATTTTGTTCTACCCTGTTTTGCGGACACAAAAGAACACATTCCATAAGTTTCAATTTACTCACAGAAAAACAAAAAAAAACTACAGAGCTCTACTGAAATAATAAATTCTCCCCCTTCTCCTATGTATGAACCATATGAGCCAAACACTCTTTAGCTTGTTAACAACTTCTAAATTTGTGGCATTTAGATTTCCAATTAACAGGAAAATAACAAAATTCCATACCTGAGCCAAAGGTAAAAGTATTTCGTATCACATGCCAACGGATAGTACTGGAAAAGTACGTTTATGTTCTTTTTTATGGCAATACAATTTTCAGTTTATTAATTCAATAATACTTAAAAAAACATTTGCAAAATTTAAAATAAAATATGGAGGCACATCTATGTATACGTTATTATCTACCTATAACTCCATGCAGATAAGTGTAACCAGATACGCTCCTGCAAACTGTTGCTGGGTTCATATTTTCCAGCTTAAATCTCTCCAGCTTCAGGGCTGAAAAGCTCATATATTATCCCAACGAAAATTTACTTCAATTAAGTACTGAAATCAATATTTATTTTAAGATGAACACAGTGAACATGTGCTCGCAAGATTGGTGTTGGAAAAATAATTCGTATGATGAGATTTTCTACTAAATATGTGCTTTTCAGAAAATACTAAGTTCACTTGATTAATACTTGTCTAGAAAACAAAAAAGCCTTAATGGGATATAAAATATGTGCGCGTTTCTGAGCCAGGCACCAACCACCCATTTTCGATTAGTATACGAATTTTTCTCAATGTGTTTTCACCATCGGGGGGTTGGAAATTTCATAGTCATTGAAAAAAAAACACTCGTTGAAATGGTTTAACCGATTTTAAGCACAATATTTCGGTCCCAATTTGTTGAAACCAACATTAAATAGCCACCTGAAAGTAAAATCGTTTAAGAGATCCTAATTCCAAGTATTTCTAATTATTGAAAATTGGTTGGGAACGAAACTATGTATACCTACCTACAAGCACATCGGTAAGGTATTTTTTAGTGGAGATAACAATCGACACATCAAGGCTACCTTCCACATAAACAAACCCGAGACACAATCCTATGAGAGGAAAGTAACTTGTCTTCGATAACAGTGCGCAAAACAAATGGAATTAGATTAAGTCATCTATACATTTAAATGTATTTTTAAAATAGCAAATTAGCAATATTGTAGTAGGTATTTTATTGTATAATTATAAGCCTAATAAGTTTAGATAGGCAAAATTAGGAACGGCAACAAAAATGCTCAAAATTCTAGTTGCTTTGCACAGTTGCTAGGGTCAATGTACTCTTTGCACAGCTGCTAAGGTCAACGGATTTTTCTGTTGCTACCTACACAGCCGCTAAGGTCAATGTACTTTGGTTGCTATGCGCTAGGTAATATAATTTGTTAATGCCGTGCGCAATTCAGAGGCAATATAAGTCGCAGGCCAACTTAAATCGCTCTTTTTTCGCATCCAGCTTTCATAGATTGCGCATTATTTGGAAATCGACTTGGCTAGTGGTAATAAAATAGAATTATTAAGAAATTTACTTTATCTTGGGTCTCGACTGGAACAAATTGTGTTAACATAATCACTTTGTTACGATGTGCAAGTTGTCCCCATCTGTTCAATGTTTATTTGATAAGCGATACTGTAAAGATTTTGTTGTTTTAGATCAACTTCGAATGGCCGAAGGATCCGAATCTTAGAACCATGGCGTCTCCTCCTGATTCTGTTACGCTCCGTCCTGCTTTCATTTAGGAGGAAATCCTCGCACCTTGGAACGTGGACGATATCGGCACAGGCATACCGGATTTACAGGATATGTTTTAAAGCCAAGTCCTGCACAACTTAAGGAACCAATTTTTGCCTCACATTTGGGGAAATTTGGTGAAGAAATTATCGGAAAAATTTTGTTTGTTATCATCAGCAGCGAAATGCTTGAATCCGGAAAACGAAAACAGCGTAGAAATATAGCTGGGATCTTACTTAAGGTTAAGATAAATAATTTAAGTTCATTTAAATTCAAATAAATAGTCGAATGATTTCATTAGAATAATACTAGTATTCGGATTCCTTGTTACTTTAAATAATGTGTTTTCAATAATAGTGATCATAATTACCCTTTAAGCTTAAACTTGAATTCATACTGATAGCTTATTTGTACATCTATTTGAATCCCATACTCAAGCCATCTAGCCACGCTTACATTTCCTATATAATTTAGTTTAATTACAATATATTCAAAACTCGGTGGTATTCATCATCGTTATACAATAAGTCAAAGAATACATAGTTTGCTTCGTTACCAGATTATTCGGGTAAGCTATTGGTCCAGGGTTCCCCGAGTCAGAGAAAAAAGTCAAATTTATATGAAAATATGGAATAAAAAAAAAACAATTAATTAAGAGAAATTAAAAGGAAAAAAAATTAAGAATGAATAAAGAAATCAGAAGAAAATAAACGTTAACTAAACAAACAATAGAAGCCATATAGTAAACACAGAGTGAAATAAAGACAAAAATTAATCTTGTGAAATTAAATCACGATAGAAATAAAACAAAATAGTGAGGCCAACGCAATAAACATTACATATAAATCGTAATAATTGTATAGAGACAGTGATGAACTAACATTACGATATAATTTAACTTACTTGGACAAAACGACAAATATATAATATAATAAAACGAGGTGCAGTCTGATTATCTTAAAACAAAAATTAAATATTCAAAGAAAATATGCGTTAAAAAAAACCCTTTGGGGAAAAAAATCGAGCGCAATCAATTGCAAAAAAAAAATGGGAACAGTACCTTCTACCACAAGCGTCAAATGGGACTCAAAACTAGAACGTTAAGAGGTGCCTTTTTCCAGTGACTTTTTTTGTTGGGAACTTGGGAAGTGGCTTAAAAGTTTGGCTTAGAATTAAAAAAGGAAAAGGAAGAAAAATAAAGAGATAATTATTTAAAAAAAAAAAAAAAAAGTTAAATAAAAATAGAAACAAGATCAAAAATTAAAAGGAGTAGTGAGAAGGATTAGGAGGGACTTTGGACCAGAGGACGTTTTTGCTTTGTTCATTTACCGACACGATCCAACCTGGTGCACGATACCTTAATATTTTTTTTTTTAAAAATAAGTAATCTCTTGAGTTGAGTCCTTTTATTGATATAGAGTATTGCGGCTGGCTAGTGGAAAAACGGGGTCTTATTAATTTTTTTTACGTGAAATACTTCATTTGTTGAGCAATACCTGAAATAAATAACAACATTAGATATGGATAAAGAATGTATTTCATACTTCCCTTAATTTCTGCACTCCAATTTCCTCCATGTCATCCTGCAGTGTCAGGAACTAAACTGAAATTAAAAGAAAACACATAAATTAGTACAGATTGATTAAAATAATGAATTAATAAGCAAATAATTACAATTTTACAATATATATGTGAAATCTGCCAAGAAACGAATTTCTTGGCAGGACAACAACAATTGCATGTAAATGCAACTATTGAAAATTATCACGAAATTCATATACTGCATATATTAAACATTTGCAAAACATGCAAATATGTTTACATATGCAAATTACATGAATTCGCAACTTGTAGAACCACCATCGCACCATTTTTGACAGTTCACAGACCATTTTCCAACATGAATAATTTATCAGAATTTGCATATTTCCTGCAAATTATTCATGTTGGAACTGACATATAATTAACAATAAACACTTAAAGAGTGAAAAAATGTACTCACCTAAATAATTAATCCTTAATTGTGGCGAAAAACACAAAAAACAACGCGGCACTGACGAACTGAATTATCGCGATCGCGACTATCAAATTGGTGAAATCAAATGCGTGCAACCTGTTGAGCAAACCTAGAAATCGCGAATTTCACAAGGTACGCAGATATTTGATAAAAAGGTGAAATTAATTACCTCAATGAGTGGGAAAGAGAAAGACGTGAGAATGAGATGCAAGAAATTAGAGAAATATTTGCGTTTCACATAGGAAATTGTCATAATATAGCAGGGCCCGCCATCTTGATAATTTCTGAAAAAAAAAATAAAATATCTAAATAAATAAATTAGGAAAATTCGTGGATAATGTGAAGTAATTGTAAAGGATAATAAATTCGTATTTTCCTTGTGGAACCTAATGCAAAAAGGCCGCTCAGAGGCTATAAAAAGGAGACGAGCCCTAAGAACGCTCTCATTTGTAATACCGATCTCACATGCATAAGCATACGAGCAAGTGGTTCTTTTTTAAATTCTTTTCAAGTTTCAGTTTTCAGTGTCTTTTCAATTTTCAGCAATTTAGCATAAATAAAAGGTGCCAATTCTTAAGGTACATATTATCACATATGCCTAAATTTGTGTGCACTTGGTATTGGCGAAGGGACAACATTGGAAAGCTAAGTATTGTGTGAAAAATTAGCAAATAGTGTATAAATTTAGTGTTAGGTTTCCTGCATAAATTTAAACACAAATGCAAATTCGGAATTTTTAAGAATATATGCAACGAAACAAATTAGTTAAGTTAAGTTAAAAAATGAAGCTAAATATAATAAGTGAATAATTCGTGATAACTTTAGAAGGGGCTATAAATTGCATTTAATTAAACGTATGCTAAGATACGGTATAATAATCACACATGCAATATTGAGCAATTATTAAGTAAAAGTATAAATTATAGTTAATTTGTGACTTTTGAGTGTACTAATAATAAGCTTCAATAAATTCAACTGTAAACACAAGCCCACATTGCTTATTTTCATACCGCTGCACTGTCCACCAAAATGCTGTAATCTAGCTGTGGTTATCAATTACAGCTACATTACAAAACATCATTTAAAGTTTAAAATTTTGTTATATGCTGAATTCATTGTGTAAATAAAGCATTACGTTCTTAGTGATGAGCCGTCTCCTTTCATAGGTTTTGTGATTAAGCCTTCGATAAGAGAAAAATCACATGGCGCCCAACACTCAGACTTTGACCCATCCCATCTCCTGAGCTAGATTAACATGTGCTGTGGAGCACGTAACAACTTTATCTTGGGTCTCGACTGGAATAAATTGTGTTAACATAATCACTTTATCTTAGGTCTCGACTGAGATAAAGATAGTTATTCCTGGTAGCGACTAGAATAACACTTACTAATCTTAAACCTTTATCTTGGGTCTCGACTGAGATAAGGATAGTTATTGCGGGTAGCGACTAGAATAAACACTACTATTACAACTTTGCTTTGGCTCTCGACTGAAGTAAAGTATCTTGTTCCGGGGAACGACTAGAACAAGATAACCACTAACTATCTAACTACCAACGCCATAAAGTCGATTCCATAGTTTAAATTGGTGAGTACATTTGTTGATTGATCATATATTATATTTCATACGACATATCCCATTCATAAGTCGACGTCAAGCCGGAATCGGGTGATAGACCAAATCATAACAGTTACCGGAAAAATATAAAAAAAGTCATGTATTTTTCAAATTATAGACATTACTTCTGTTTTCGAGAAAATGTACACCTTGTGATGGATTTTTAGCTCATGTTGTTACAAATCTTTGCTTTTTCTCAATTTTATTATTCTTATGTAATCCCGAATAGTGCTTATGTAACCTGCTGCTTTAAATTCTAAGCCTACTGTTCCAGCTTGGAAGAAAATGTCACATTGTGCCGATCCAAGAATAGAAAATTAATATGTCACCGAATTTTAACTGACTGTAATGAAAAAAAAAATGTACCATGCCACTTTGGTAAGTAACTTTAAAAGTTGATGCGTTTAATAAGCATTCTAAAATGGTATAACACTTGCGCTACAATATTTCTTAGATTACGGAAAAAAAATTTTTTTCTTCAAGAAACCCAGTTTCGAAAAATTTCTTTTCACCTACTAAAAATGATTCTAGTGTACCCAAAGCTTGCCGTAAGACCGTAACTAACTTTAAGCTTCTAGTTTGACTGAGACGGAGAGTCATTACATGAAGTGTGAGTTACGGTTCCTGAGGAAGTTTTTCTATGTAAGTTCTAAATGTAAAGAGTCAAGTCCATTTCTGTTGTGCTATGCGTTATAGTTAAAACTGGTGATACTGGGCATAATTATTTTTCAGGAAATGACTTTCTTTATTTACTTGGATTGGCCTTAACTTCAACTGGTAACAGGTCTGGAGGTGTAGGGAATATTGCTTGGAAAAATTTATCTTGGTCGAGAGTTATATAATTGAGAAAAAAAGGAAACGGATATAAATTCAATGGGAAGCAGAGATTTTACGTT
Organism: Dioctria linearis; assembly: GCA_963930735.1. NCBI lineage: Eukaryota > Metazoa > Arthropoda > Insecta > Diptera > Asilidae > Dioctria > Dioctria linearis. The sequence goes on along the minus strand of CAWVNZ010002238.1, from coordinate 17,118 downwards.
TTGATTTGGCGCCATCCATTTGAAGGAGTTTTTGTTTTATATCTAGTTGAAAAATAATATTGTAAAAATAATTAAGATTTATATAATTGTGTAAAATCGGTTACGTAATATTCTTTGAATTATGTAAGGTAAATTTAGGCTACCTACTGTTACACGCAACTTTTATGCGCGTATTATGTCGGCTAGCTGAAGGTGTGAGTGGAATAATTAGGTGTCGGTCCCAGAGCACTCCAGGGCGCCACGTGGTCTTTGAGTCCACGAACTCTTGGTGGATTTGGGAAACTGAAGAACTCAGGATTTAAATAGAACAAGAAAAATCCAAAATCCTTATAGATTTATTTCCACACAGAATAAACCCACAATTGTACTGATCAATTAATTAATTTTCTTCACATGGGCGAGCCAGTCAGCCCACGAAGATATAGTATTAGGTATAAAAAAAAAGGAAATTCAGATCAATCTGCCTTTTCATTTCCGCTAATGTCGCTATGACCTGGCACCCAAGGCACCAACACCCAGTTGCTCCGAGAAAGGAAGTTTAGGATGGATTTGCATTCCAGTACAAGTTTGGAGTTTGTAAAAGGATTTTGACAAGACTTGGAGAGCTGCCTGGATGTCCGAGCAGATTGCAATGTCCTTGTTCTCAATGCCTGTTTCAAGTATGGCTTTCCAGGTGTATGGCAATTTTCACGTGAGGCTACTCGCCGAAAACGCCAGCTCCAGTATTTTCTTCCGATTTGGAGCCATTTGTAAATATGATGGGGTTTGTTAAGGGCTGAAGCACGGAATGTGATTCTCATTCTGCCCTATCTGGCATTTTCGTGTTAAATTTGCATAATCTCCACGAGGTGATCACTGCTCCTGTCAATTTCAGGCACGATAGACTGCACGAATTCAAAGATGGATTCCTGTGGGACTCTTGTACCGGTGTGAATCCAGCTTTGACTGTGATGCAGCCTTAGTACAACAATGATATCCCCTTCTTAACATGTATATGGGTTACACATTAGGGATGACATCAAGAGCCCCAGAGCTGGTTGCTTTGGGAGCGCCGCTTACGCTACATATGCACAATCTTTGAATTTTCTCCAATATCTTGCGATTATTGGCGAGCTCTTCCACCACACCACAGAACCATAGGTTAACATGTGTCGGATGACGCTAGTGTAGATCCATAGGATCATCTGCGGCTTAAACCCCCATTTCCTGCCTATGGATCTGCGGTACATTGTGAAGCCTCGAAGGAGTAGTTTCCTGCCTAATTTTTTTATCTAATATGATACCTAGATATTTTACGTTGTCCTTCAGTTCCAAACGCTTGGAGCCGATAAGGGGCAGGTTTAATCTGGGAATGTTCCTTTTCCAAGTGAAGAGGAATAAATCTGTTTTCAATGGGTTGACGCGAAGTCCGAAATCCGTAGCCCAGTCTCTGACCAGTCGGATTGTGTCCTGCCTCAGTCCACAAAATTTAGATTCGTAGGTACCGGTGACGAAGATTACCAGGTCATCTACGTAACATTCCGCTTCGTATAAAATAAATATAGGTCCATATTTTGGAACAGCCGTCTTCGTTCATTTTCAAGTAGGAATTATTTTTGCCCTCTTCCAGATGTGGGGGTATGAAGAAGTTAATAAGATAGTATTGATGACATGGGTAAAACGATTAATAATAAAAGAATAATAAAAGGGAGCTTTTAGATTAATAAATTTCGGATGAATGCCATCAAGACCGACTGCATTGGACATTGGACAGGGAAAATAGCTTCAATAATATCATCCATTTGAGCTCTAAGGTGCGTCCTTCATCATGTATTGGTACTGAAATTAGTTATTTTCTACACATGACATTTTTTTCCCGTTTATAATTAATGAAGATATTCTCTGTAACATACAAGGCAGTACTGACCTTAAGTCTTTTTCGCTTATCCTCATAAAACGTAAAAAGGATTGCAACATTTATATACCATTCTTGAACTCCTATTATATTGTAACTATCATTTACGTTTCAAACTGGTAAAACGAATTAGCCTTCAGATTAAGTCATAGTTGTATGTATACATACCCCTAGTCAGAAATTCAGAACTCCGTTATACTACCGTTATATTTAACGATGGAACACCATGATAATATTGTAAAACCTTGTATTTCTAACATCTCCCCCTATCCCTTCCTTATAACAACTGAGATTTCTTTCGGGCTAAATTAATTATAATAAATAATAAATAAATTAATAAAATAATAATAAATACATTTTAATAATCAAATAAAATTATTATGTTCCAGAGCACATTAAGTTCCGAACTTAGATTTAGTCCTTTCCAGTAATAATAGAATATATAAAATAATAGGGGTATTCACGCAATGTTTTATCAAAGAGTGTATCGTTGTAAAAGATGTATTTGATTACAACCCAGTTAAGTAATACAAAGCCTATGCATATAAAATGCAATTCAAGGGTCTTGTATTTTTACATTCACAAATTGCCAGTCTAAACCGGCTTCTATAGTTGTACTCAGGAGGTCAGATTGAACGTCAAATGTCAAGGGGTGCAACAGGGGAGGGGTGTATCCTAGGAAAATTTCCAGTACACCAAATGAAAAATCCTTTTGAGAACTATGGACTGGTGCATTTATATATTTTCTAGGTGGTACTGGGTTGATTTAGCAGGTTGTTCAATTTACATCTACCCGCCTCGCGGTGTTCCCCCACAAAAAAAGGTATTGAAAGTTTGTGAACCCAAGGCATAAGTAATGGCGCATCAAGCAGCATGTAACTTTCTGGAAAACTTAATAAAACATCACCGAAAAACAAATTGGTGTGATCGATTTACTTTTTCGCCCGTAAATTACTTAATAATAGTATTTGAAGTTCAGAAATTATCTTCAATTATTTTCAAAATTCGAACCTTTCTTGGGGGGGGGGGGGTGAGGGGGACGGACAAAAAAAACTTGGGAATCGTCTTTAGTTCGACAAGGCGACTAAATTTATCGAAAAAAAAGTTTGGGTGGGGGATTTTGTGGTACGGGGTTGTTACCCCTACCCCTCAAACCCAAAATATGACATGTGTGGTGTCTAATTAAAGCCCCCGCTGAGCTCTATCGAAGAACGTTTTTCAATTTCAATCCGTATATTTTTCCACCCTCTAAAACTTGATTACATTTTAACTGAAAACCATTTTTTCACTTTGTCGAACCCTGCATCATAACAAATGCCCCTAGAGAAAAAATTTTGCATTTAAATTAAAGGTAACAAAATTCTCTATCTATTAGAGAGTTTTTATTTTCAATTCGAGATATTTCCACACTGAGCTTTTACTCCCGAAATTTTTCCTTACCTCGGTCCCGTATACCCCATTTCAACATATGAGTTATTTTGCCAAATTTTTTTCGATCATAGGCATAAGTGTTCGATTATGAAACTTTTTCATCTTTACATAAAAATTCCTCCGAACCACCGTTATTCCGTGTTCTACTATTATTAACATTTCTCTTAAACGAGCGGAAAATTTATTGGAAATAAACGTACCCAACAAAACAGGCTTCATTTTATCCGCTGACATTATACTGTAATAGTGTATAATTAAGTAGTAATAGTAGAAATAACAACTTGGGAAACAACCAAAACAATAAAAAACCCTATGACAAACTGGCAATACCCTAAATTAAACCGTTCTTTTCATAAATAGTTGAGATACTTTAATTTTTATCTCAGCTATTTTTAACCGGATCTGCACAATTCTATTTTTCTATGATAACTATGAACTCTAGGAATTTTGAGGATTTTTTTCAATTTTTTCCGGGGCCATTTTATCACCCTGTTCCCATAATTACATTTCGAAGTAAGCTAAAGGCTAAAGGGTGTGTTCACACTTTGTTGTAAATTCTTGTTGTAAAAATGTAATGATGTAAAAATGTAATGATGTAAAAATCGGTTACACTGATACATTAAAGAGTGAATACCCTTAATATATTATTGTTCTGTATATGCCTCCGGCATCTAAATCTGCTGTTTACAAGGACTATCTTAACTGCATTAATTCGGTTTGTGACATGTCGAGTTCAGATGATGGTATGGTTGTTCTTGGAGATTTTAACTTTCCTTCTATATATTGGACTCCATCGCATGAGGAGGGCTCTTTAATTCCAACAGAGTTTACGTCTGTGGCGAAATGCGATACTCTGGATGTGTTATATTCTTGCGGGCATAAAGAAGTAAATGGCATTCGTAATGTTCGCAACAGGATTTTGGATCTTGTTTTTGTTAATGATGACTCCAGTGCTTGTGTCTGTCGTTTATTGGATCCTATAGTAGGTGAGGTTCCTGATCATCGAGCTCTTGTCATTTATGTCGACGATACTTATAGTGCTACTCCTGATTATTTTTTGGATTTTGATTTTGGTGGAGCAGATTTTGTAAAATTGAAGTTCGCAATTAGCAATATTGATTGCTCTAATTTGTTTAATGTTTCGGATGTTGATTCTTGTTTATTATTTTTAAAAAAAATTAATTTTTAACTCTTTCCTTGACGTTGTACCTATTCGTAAAGCTAGGTACTTTAGTTGTACTCTTAATTGGTTCAATGAGAGTCTACATAATTTGCGTAATGCTCGTAACAAGGTGTGGACAATCTATAGTAACTTTAAATCTGTGAGTGATTGTCGCAATTATTCTCGTCTTAGAAAACAGTTTAAAGAGGAGGCTCAAACGGCTTACACTTCTTACATCAATAACGTTCAAGGTAATATTAAAAATGATCCTAAGCGTTTTTGGAGCTTTGTTAACGCAAAGCGTAAAAGCGATGGTTATCCCTGCAGCCTGTCCTTTTTGAACAGTTATCCTTCTCTTATTAATTATTTTGCGGATTATTTTTCTGAGTCTTTCATTGTTGACAATAGCAATGCGAAAGATTTTTCTTATGTGTCGTCTTGCATGTATAATTGTTCTAGCTTAGATATTAGTATTCGGTGTATTAGTGAATATATGTTAAGTGAGCATGTTCGTGAGTTGAATTCTTCCAGATGGTATTCCTAGCATTGTTCTTAAACAATGTATTGATAGTCTTTCGCGGCCGCTGCTTTATTTATTTAATTTATCTTTATCAATGGGTGTATTTCCTGTTGCTTGGAAATCGTCATTTGTTATTTCTGTTTTTAAAAATGGAAAGAGAGACTTGGTTAATAATTATAGACCAATTGCTAAATTGTCTTTTATACCAAAGCTTTTTGAAAGCATAGTTTGTGACCTGGTGACGTTCGATTGTAAGTCTTTAATTAGCTCTAAACAATATGGCTTCATTAAGGGCAGATCAACATAAACCAACTTGACAATTTTAGCATCCTTTATTGCATATAACTTCGAAAAGCGACTGCAGACTGACTGTGTCTATACCGGCTACTCCAAAGCCTTTGACAACCTTTCCCACAGAGTGCCACTGTTTAAGCTGTTAAAAATAGGGGTTTCTCCTTTTTTGGTTGATTGGATCTCATCTTATTTAAGTGGTAGAAATTTTAACGTCCTCTTCAGGAACGCACTTTCAAATATTGTTTTTACGCAGTCTGGAGTTCCACAGGGAAGCCATCTTAGTCCCTTATTGTTTGTCTTATTTATTAATGATCTTGTATCTGTGATAAAATTCTCAGAAATTTTAATATATGCTGACGATGTTGAATGATTTGCCTCAAAACTTACTTTTTCTCGCCATCTTAATTATATTATTGGGAGAGCCTATTCAATGCTAGGTATTGTTAGGCGCTGGGCTAAAGAATTTAATGAGCAGTACGCATTGCGTTCCTTGTATAATTCATTTGTGAGGTCTATACTGGAATATGGCTGTCAAGTGTGGAGTCCATATTACAGTGTACATATTAATAGGATTGAATCTGTACAGAAAACGGTTTTATGTTTTGCCCTTCGTCGCCTTCCATGGAATAATAGATTTGAGCTTCCACCTTATTCTGATCGTCTAGTTTTAATTAAAATGACGTCGCTTCATAAGAGGTGTGAGTTTATTTTGTGTGTTTTATGCATAAAGTTATGACTGGATTAATAGATTCTCCTGATATTCTGAAATCTATTTCATTGAATCTTCCGGTAGAATTTTAAGGTACCGCGATATTCTTTTTATCGAGAGTCATCGAACGAATTATGGATTTTATGAGCCCGTCAATAATATGTGTAGAATTTACAATAAATTTTCAAATTATTTAAATTTTAATATTGATGCAAGAGCAATTAGAAATTTTATTCTTTGAAGGAGTTTCGATTTTGATTTTTTTGTTTGTTTTTGATTTTTTGATTTTATGCAAAATAATTTTTCTCAATTATTTATTATGCAACTTTATAAGTCAGATTTTATATTTATATATATGTTGGCTGAATAAATAAGTAAATAAAAAAAAATCGCCAATCATGTTCTAATTAGGTGAAAAGGGCAGAAATTAGTGTTTTTATTGATTTTGATATTTTGGCAAAATATTTAAATAGTATTAATATCTTATGTATAAGCAAAAGCTAAAAAATGTTCTAATTTGTTATTTCATCACACAACTCATTAATTTTTGGTGACAAGTTTCAAGTCTTGGTTTGACTCATCAACAGGTCCCAAATAGCGAAATTGGGTGATTTGAAAAACAAATGAAAAAATGAAAAAAAGAAAAAGAAATGAAAATTTTGAGAAAAATAGAAAAAACAATTTTTTTATTTATTAAAAAAATGTAAAATGCTGCACCGATGAGTGGTAAGTTTTCTGCTGACACGAAACGCTTCTTCTTCTTCCTTTTCTTCTTTATTTTTCAGCCCACTACGTGTCGTATACAGGTTCGATTCGCTTCGAATGAATCTGCTTCTTTAAAATTTTTTTACATTTTTTTTCTCAAACTTTTCATTTCTGTCTTCTTTTTTTTTTATTTTTTCATTTGTTTTTCAAATCACCCAATTTCGCTATTTGGGACCTGTTGATGAGTCAAACCAAGACTTGAAACTTGTCACCAAAAATTAGTGGGTTGTGTGATGAAATAACAAATTAGAACATTTTTTAGCTTTTCCTATATACCGGAGAATCCCAAAAAATTCTTTCTTGAACAAAATTAAGTTTAACCCGGTAAAAAATCCAAAAGAGAAATCTTTTTATTTACTTATGTATACGGTAATAAGTTGACATAATTTAAGCCAAATCAGTGACGTTGCTTCTGAAAGTTGTTCGACAGGTGGTCAACGCACTGTGGATTGGCTATATGATACCAAAGAGATATGTTGCAGCTAGTTCGGATTTTAAGCGTAAATATCTTAAAAATCTTCTAGAAATATAAAATTCCAACAAATTCATTTCAGGAAAAACTTCAAAAAATTATTTCCCAAATCTGTCATCATAAAAATTTGATCTGGAACTTCGACTACTCTCATTTGAAGCATTAACTAACTTTTTGGTTTTATATTAATTTATGTATTTTACTTTACTTTCATCTATTTGACACATAAAATGAATCCGAATTGTATAGGATTTCTTGTGGGAAGAATTTATGTATCCATTTAGCCGAATACATCAGAGTGAAGCACTTTTATAATCATCAATCTCAAATGAGAAAGGTACACAGGAAAGCTTTTACACTGAGGGCTACACTGTCACTGTTTGTTTTTAATACGAAAAGTTACTGGGTTCACAAGTTACATAATAAATAGGTTTACTACTAATTTTTAGATACATACATACATATGTATGTATATTGTTAATATACAAATGTGTACAAATGTATCAACAGAATTACTCTCTTCAGAGCCTATCTAGGTTTTATTACGAAGGCATTCCGCAAGTTTTGATTACGCAAATTTAAATGAACTTTAATGGAGCCTGGTGTGTTTTATGTGTTCATTTAACTTTTGATACAGCATTGTTTGATTGTATGCGGGACAAATAATGCAAATAAACACATATGGATATTATATTAGAGCCCCAGTAAAGTATTAAGTTCAGTGCTACCCCGGGTTACTTAAATTTGTCCTCCCACACCGTCAGCTTTCTTTACATGTTTTGCCATAAAATATTATGTATAGAAATTATACCTACAATAGTTTTGAAAAGGCATTTATTTTTTCTTATTTTTAATCAATTTCGGACCAAATCACGTTTAAAAAATCTGTTTCGCAAAGAAAAATTACCTGCTAAACATTTCGGACACCACTCAGTGTCCGTGGTCACAAGCCAAATATAGGTTTAGGCTCAATAGTAAATTGTACTGGTGTCCGTCAAGTTAATAATAATAATACACTGTAAAAACATTAGGGCTATTCCCTAAATTTAAGCCACGTTTTTCCCTAAAAATAAATGTAATTTTCTCTGATAGAAGGAGAAAATTAGTTTAATTTCCCCAAATCAATGGAACATTCAATAAATTTAGGTATTTGGCTCTAGAAAACCTATAAAGTACGTAAAATTCCCGAAATGTTAGCTCTTTTGAGTATAAGGAAGAAAATATTCAATAAATTGAGTATTAAGTGGGAAACAGAATGTGGCGCTGGCGCTCGTAGCTGGCGCTGTAGCGCAAACTGTCAAAATATAAAAGCACGATTTTCATATGATGGCGACACAATGCGTTGCTGGCGCTGTAGCGCACTTTTGCCAAATTTTAATTTTTGGTGCGCGCCAAGATTGACATTTGTGATTTCAAAGCGGTTTGTTCGAGTGAAACAAATTGGAAAATTTTGATACAGAAAAAATCATCGAAATAATGAAAAGGAAAGATATATTGTGGGATCCCTTATATAAAAATTTAAAAAGAAAAGCGGAAATATGCAATGAAATATAAAATATCAAACTAGTTTTCACAGAATTATGCTGCAGCATTGTGTTCATACTCAGCTACAAGGTAAGCGGCAGACTATGCGCCAGCGCCAGCTCCAAGCGCCAGCACCAGAGCCAGCACCACATTCTGTTCCAGCCTTATTCTGCATTTTTAATGGAAACATATTTTCGTTTATATAATTCACACATTGTTTTTGAAAACAAGTCATATATTGCTTTTCAATATTTTGTTTAAGCGTGCCCAGAGCACCAATATAACTTCCATACTACCTAGTAGTATGGACCATAAGAAATAAGCTATTCAGCTCATTCTCATTTAAAAGGGGTGGTCTTCTATCACCTTCATCTATGGTGGAGAGTGGTACGACTGCCATCACCTATTCCCTACATTTTAGGGGGAAAAAACAAAACAACAATTTAAAATTCCCTACATTTTAGGGAATATTCCCTAAAATGTAGGGAAAAACATAAAAAAAGCTATGAAAATTCCCTAAATTTTAGGGAATATTCCCTAAATTTTAGGGGGGGAAATCCAAAATTCCCTACATTTGAGGGAGAAAAACCTACCTACATTTTAGGGATAAAAACCTAATCTTAGTTTTCCAAGGTGGAGCTTTCCCTAATTTTATCGACAAATGCCTAACCTGTGTGGCACAAATTGTTGCCACTCACTTTAGGGAATTATTTCTTACTGTGTATATTCAGCTTGGCTGTTCACTTTGTCGTATACGGCAGGCAGGAATACTTTTTAACAGGGTATGCCTTATTTTGTACACATATTTGCTTTTGAATAAATTTGAATTTGAATTTCGCCCCACTCAGTCTTTTTCTACCGTCACTCATCGTATATCGACACTTCTATTCCATAATACTAGCTAAGGTTGCCTGTTCTTCCTTCTCTCTTAAATTTATAACCTTTTTTATTTATTTAATTTTTTTAATTTTGTTTAATATTTTTTTTTAATTAAAAAAAGAAAAACAGATTCAAACGCGTTATAGATAGAATCTGGGTTTTTTTTTAAGGGGGGTTACCACCAAAATAAAAAATCTCACGATTTTTGTTCTCAAAAGCACAGTGAGACTTAAACGCATAGAAGTATGCAATTTTAAGTTTAAAACAAATCACTATATGTACATACAAAGCTATATGAAGCTGTAGTATTCGTCTCCATTGCATTCCAAAGCATTTCGGGCATCTGCACAGCAGTAGGATGGCATAGGCATGGCGAGATTTTAGATTTGTCTGTAGGAGTTTTCATAGAATTTTGTTGAAACTTATAAAATGTTTCTGCGCGAGGAGCAGGCAAGTGGCTAACGAAATTTATGCGCTCAGTGCTGTTGGCCAGATACTTTTCTTTGTAATTTGTCTGGCACCATGAAATAAAACTCTTCCGAGAATTCTAAGCTGTAATGTATCATATAATGTTGACAATGTTCAGACTTTGTCAGTTTTACCATTTTACTAACTAGATAACCAAAGAACTATACATTCGAGAGATAGATTTGAATTGACCAACAGAAATTCCAGGTTAAGCTATGTCTGGTAGAATTTCCAATTCAATTTTAGTGTACCTATGACGATATGCAATTTTATCTCTATCTAATTCCTCAAATTTGTTGACATAAAATTTTTCATTTTCAAGGAACATAATTCAACAAGATTGCCATATGGCAACACGCATTTCAACTATTGTTCTTTCTTTCTGTCTTCGTTATAATTCTTTTTATCGTCATTTTTCCCTTTATTAGACTTTCGCAAAGTAAATTTCGCAGTTTTGACTATCATTTAAAATCTGATTGATCGTGGTGTAAGTTCAAAAGTGATAAGTGGATTACAATGGAAAATCGAAGGGGTATGTTTAAGTTTGTATGCTTATATTCTCATCAATTCCTAGAATTTTTTTAAATTTTGCATTTGAATATGAAGAAGTAGCTTGAATTGTGGTTCGCAGCTGAAAAATTTCGTGTAAATTTAATTTTACTGGTTACGCAATTCACGTGAATTTGGTTGTTGCCATTTGGCAACAAATTGCTTCTATGGTATAAAAATTATACGAATCCAATTGTTGCCATATGGCAACATTGTATTTTTTGCGTGTTATGAGTGATTTTCTTTTTCATTGAATATTCGAAAATATATGAAAATAACTAAAGAGAATGTGGATAAAATTTTAGAAGGTTTTGAGGATTCGGAAATATCGGAAGAAGAAAATGAAGAAAACGAGGACTTTGATGTAGCTAAGATATTAGCCGATTTTGAGAACATGAGAAGTGAGCAGATGGATGTTGAGGCTGATGACGCACCGGATATAGTCTTCGTGGATGAAATCAAGGTTCTAATGAATGAAACCGATGACGTAGGTCCATCAACTATGCCAACCCGAAAAAGACAGGAATTTCGTCGGGTAAAACTGATTGGGAAAATCCACAGGCGGTTTTGGTTGGAGAGGGATATGTTTCAGCAAATGTGAAAACACCGATCATATACTTCATTCAGCCAATATTTCAGCGAAGAACTGTACACACAAATTTTACAAGCTACAAATCAGCATACACTTATGAGAGGGAAATCGAAGCTTGTTTCAATCGAAGAGCTACAAAAATTAATTGGTTTGGAAATTATCATAGGGACAATAAACTTTTCACGTATTAAAATGTATTGGGAAAAAGCAACACAAGTAAGTGATTTTCCGGGTACTATTTCAAGAAATCGTTTCGATTCGATTAGAAACAGCTTGAAATTTTCTGTTAGTGAAAATCAGAATTATAAATTGTGGAAAGCCCGTCCATTGATCGACACAATTCTGTCAAGATGTACAAGCATTTCAAAGGAGGAAAATTTATGCATAGATGAAATGATGATACCGTTTGAGGGAAAATCATCTCTAAAGCAATACATGCCCAAAAAACCAATAAAGTGGGGCCTAAAGCTTTTCGTGTTATTTAGCTCAAATGGTATTATTCAAGATTTTGAAGTATGGCAAGGAAGGAATACAGAAATTGGAAACACTAAGATGGGATTCAGCTATGATATAGTTATGCGGCTATCAAGGACAATTCCAAAAGACGAAAACTTTAAATTATTCTTTGATAACTATTTTACTGGCATAAACCTAATAATTCAGCTAAAAGAGCAGGGTATCTTGGCAACTGGCACGATAAGAGCAAATAGGATGGGAAAAGTTGAAATGAAATCTGAGAAAGAATTAAAAAAAAATTAGGTCGAGGATCTTACGATTTCCGTGTGGAAAGATCTACAAATGTATTTTTACTTCGATGGTATAACAGCGGTCTTGTTCAGATGTCCTCTTCAATTTATGGAGATGAAAGTGTGGATGAAGTTGAAAGATTTTGCCAAGAGAAAAGAAAAAAAAAATTTAAAGTGCGCGAAATGAAATTGTAAGGATGTACAACCAACATATGGGTGGCGTCGACAAAGTAGACTTTTTACTTTCTCTCTAGAGAACCAATAAGTGGACTTTGTGAGTCTTCGATCATATGATTGATATAGCTATTTGCAACTCCTGGCTGGAATATCGACGCGATTGCAATGCTCTCAACATACCTGATAAAGAACGTATGGACCTACTAGAGTTTCGAAACGACATTTCGACTGCGCTCCTTATAGCTCCACAAAAAAGAAAACGCGGGCGCCACCGCCTGGATAAAAGATATGTTGAAAGCGATGGCGGAACCTCAATGACAACAAGCTCACAAAAAGCATGCGAAAGTGCTCCTCGAAGAACCTACGAAAGTGCTACCAGTGTATCTACAAGATATGACTGCTGTAATCACTGGCCCGAATACACCATGAATAAAACTAGATGTAGCTGTTTCACACGGTGCAAGTGCAAGAAGTGCAATATTCATTTATGTATTCCAACGCAAAATAAAAACTGCTTCATTTCGAATCATAAGCATGAATGAACTTTTTAAATTAATTTTTTTTTTAATTAATACAAATGTTATTAATTTTATAATTTTTATGTTTCTGGATATTATGTAGTTATGTTTCCATTCACAGTTTGAAGTTTTTTTTTTTATTTTAATTATATTGCTAATATAGTTACTTAAAAATAAATATGTAAAAAGTGAATTTTAACATAATTATTAACCTTTGAGAACTTTCGTTTCCATATGGCAACAATCCTTAATTCCTTTCCTTTACATCCTTTGACAAATTTATTTTTTGTATAATATTAAACTGATATCTATTATAGAATTTTTTCAGAAATTATAATTTTTTCCTCGAAATAAATAAATATGTACCGAAAGGGTTAACATAGTCGGAGTTAATGTAACTAGAAAATTCTAAGGGTGACACATTATGTTTGTGTAAGCTTAGCAATAAAACAAAGATAAGGGTGTGTACCGATTTCTCGTATATCCGCATCTAAACTAGTGCTAGTAACAATAGAAACAATTTGTATGATAAAAACTGCTGATTATATAATTTCGCAATGAATAAAAAATAAAAGTAAAACAGTAGTAGTACTTAAAAGATATAAAGAAATGAAAAAAAAACGTATAATTTAAACTCACTGCTTAGATTCATGTTAAGAATTTTACTATTCTGTAGACAAATAAATATTTTCGTGCAATGAACTAAATTAAAACTTTTATAAAACTAAGTTGTTCAAATATATATTAAATCGCGTAAATATTCGTCCACAGATTCTCTTATATTAAAAAGGATTTAAAAAAAAAGATTAAAAAAATGTCATTGGTACAAAGTCTATATTTTCATTCGTCGGCATAAATTCTTTATAATTTATAAAAATGCTTCCTTCACCTTCGAAAATCGCATTTTGAGAACAGTTTATATAAAACACGACCTCTTAATTTATAGTCGCTAGAAAGATAATCGATTAGATTGTAGATTACGATATAGTAGAAAAAATATGCCATTTTTTCTTACAACAGAATTTACGCGAAGTTAAAAAATTGGAGTTCCGGCTTCGAATTTTCGTTTTAAAAAACTTTTTGAAAAATAGAAAAGTTAAAATTTCTTAAACACCTTTGACTGCAATAAGTTTATAAAAAAGTTCCCCCAAATGGAAAAAAGAATCAAGAATAAATATTGTCAAAATCGAAAAAATTAAAAATTAATTAAATTAAATATTAAACAGCTATGAATGGAAATGTTGAAACAGTTTTCCTGTAAGTCCAAAACAACCAAAAAATCACTATTAGAAATCCATACAATTTTTGGCCACCTTAATGTTCATATATATTACTTGTAACATGAACCCATGGTATAAGGACTACAAGGTAAGATGGAGAGAGAATGAAATGCCGCCATTATTGTTTTTCTCTGACGTCAGCAAATACTTGCCAATTGACATTTCGGTTATGCACCATTGCCTTTATAGCTGGTATAAATCGTTTACTGATTAATTTAAAGTGAAATAGTGGTATTAACTAAATAAAATGGTTTCGTGTAGTGTAAAAGGGTGTAATAACTCCCAAGGAAAAAACAATAAAAAAGTGAAGTTCTTTTATTTTCCTAAAGACATTTTACTATGCCGCAAGTGGTTGAAAGCGTGTGGAAAACAAATTAAAAATATAAACAATGCGAGGTTCTGCTCAGATCATTTTACTACTACTACTTTCTTCTTTTCAGGACGAAATGAAATATTCTCAAATAGCTCCAATGTTGAAGAAGACACCGATTTAATGCTTAACCTTAATTACATAGAAAATGAGTGCACGATAACAGGCAAGTCTATTGCATAATTATGCTGAATCAATATCAACAGAGTACGAAACCGAGGAAGTCTTCAACTGTGACCTAGAAGAAATAAGTTTTGATGAACTATACCAAGATGCTCTGCAAAACCTAGCTGGATATATCATTAAAAAAACAATATAGTAAAGATGAATGCCATTTACTTGCAAATCAAGACGAAGGTGGCTGGTCCTGGGTCGACGAGTTGTCAGAAGGTGGTTTATTGAAACCCTCCAACGAATTTTTAAATAATATAACAAAGCTGGAGCAAATATTTCAAACCTTAAATAAGGACAGCTTGACAGTAAAGGTTCATGCTTTGCAGCAGCATATAGAAAAGGCTTCTAAGGTTGACCTTCCATATTCTGTAAAACAATTGTTTTTTATATGTCGGATTTACTTTAGAATAAAAAATTTAAACCTAAATAATAATAAAACACTAAAACGAAGGTTAAGGTTCGGAAATGAATAAAACGCAAGTTTTCATTAATAGAAATTTCAAAACTTTAATAAAATTTTTTTTGGTAACTAGCCTTCAATATTATAAACAAAAACAAGATGTATCTTCATAAACAAAATAATAATAATTCAAAATATCAGAAATGTCAAAATGGCGATCTTACCCCACATATGGGGTAAGATGGGCTAATGCCATGGGGCAAGATGAGCTATAAAGGTTTAAATAATATTTTACTGTAATATTGTACTGTAGTGGATTATTAATCTGGTAAGCACAATGCACAGACATGAGTCGCTCCGGCGTCATCTTCGTCTACACCCGCGCAGCTACAATTGGCCCGTTTTTCACAAGCTAGGCACATTATCCATCCCTCAACTGAATGAAGATAACGTTCTTTACAATATAAACAGGGGGTATTGGTAGTTTCATTTTCACCCTCTGACGATATAATTCTAACCGGCTTAGTGTGGTATTTGGTCGCTTTAGTTTTGGTTTTTTTTGACAACGGTTTTTCGTCCTTTCTCTTTCCTTCTTTATTTTTTCCTTTTTCTTCTTTTTTTCTGTGTCGTTCAATTTTCCTTCTTCCTTTTTCTTGCACAATTTCTTCTTTCCTTCTGATATCTTCTGCAAGCGCCTGCTTATATGGCGAGGATGTAATTATTGCTGTTTTGCCACGTTTTCTAGATGTTCGCTTCTTCTGTTGAGTCACAGGTGCTGGAAGGAGTTGCTTGGGACTAATTATTGCAAACACTGACTGCTGAACTGGATGCAAGGGCTCTCTTGCCTGTGTCTCTTCATGCCAAAAAGAACATCCAGGCTCAGAGTAATTTACAGAAATACTATTGGTATTTTCTGTTTGCAATTTGTTAGTCCCTTCATTGTTGTAACCTTGAGATGCTATGTCTACGGTGGATGGTGTTACCTCTATATCTGTCGTCATAGAAGCTACAAAATCAGCTTCTGTGAAAGCGTTTGAATCGTATGGCCAAATTCCACACTTCTTAAATCCATTCACGGCGTTGGACATTGTAGCTGCTTGAATAATTACCTTACCAAACAATTCCGCTACCTGACAATACTGACAACAATACCAGGATTACTGCGAAGCCATGAAGTTACTGCTTGGTCGTAATAGGTACTTAAAGGCTTCATAAAAGTCACGTCTAGTGGCTGCAGGCGATGAGTTGTATGTGGTGGAAAGGATAAAATCTCAACGCCATTCCTTCTAGCGTCATCGATAAGTTCTATGCTTTTCGTGTGTGTGGAATGGCCATCAAGGAGCAATAATACACGATTTTCTTTTGTTGCCCCAGTGTATTTAATGAACATTTTAAACCACCCCAGGAATAGTTCTGATGTTATCCAACCCGAGTCACTACACACGCCATAAGCTCCTTCCGGTGCATTGACCATCAACTCCGGCTTCATACGCTTTCTTGGGAAGATCATCATGGGAGGTATATAGTGACCAGTGGCATTAAAGCATGCTTCAACAGTTATAGTTGCTCCTCTCTCTGCAGGTGTCAAAGCGCCAACTTGTTTGCGACCTTTCAAAGCAATTATTTTACATCTGCATTTTGGCACAACTGAAACACCGGTTTCATCGCAGTTGTAAATGCGGTTACCAGTAAATTTATGGTCGTCGTAGAGTTTTCTTAATAGCTTGTAGAAGTCTGACACTGCAACCTGCTTGAAGCCTGCTGCTCTTGTACTTTCGGGTTTCCTTATTGCTAGTTGCGGGTGTCGTTTTAAAAAGCCGGTAAGCCAATCTTTCCCTGCCATACTTATATATTCTTTAAAAGGATGAGCTTTACCGTTCCTTATTGCCAGTTGATATGCTAAAACCTTTACGTCTCTGGATGTAAGACCAAAAAGCCTACTTTCCATATTTATAATATAGCTTGCAAGCTCATTTTCTTGTTATTAACTTTCCTTTGCAATGTTGTTCGCGGAACTCCGAAAGTTTTAGAAGCCAGCAAAGTACCCATTCTATCTTGTAGCACTGCTTCAATTGCATTTCTCATACTTTCTTCACTCCATTGTGCCCTATTAGTCTTACGCTTATATGTCCGTACCATTCTAAAACCGAAATAACAAAACGAATTAAGAAAATATAATGTACGAGAAAACGGG
>CAWVNZ010002237.1:0-58967 GCA_963930735.1 Dioctria linearis | reverse complement strand
ATAGAAAATGCAATCCCTGGCGTATTTAAAATTTGCGACAGTAAAAAATTAATTTTTGAAAAATTTACTATAGAAAAGGCAATCCCTGGCATAATTAAAATTTGCGACAGCAAAAAATAATTTTTTGAATAATTTACTATAGAAAAGGCAATCCCCTGGCTTATTTAAAATTTGCGACAGTAAAAAATTATTTTTTGAAAAATTTACATTAGAAAAGGCAATCCCTGACGTATTTAAAATTTTCGACAGTAAAAAATTATTTTTTGAAAAATTTACATTAGAAAAGGCAATCCCTGGCGTATTTAAAATTTGCGACAGTAAAAAATTAATTATTTGAAAAATTTACTATAGAAAAGGCAATCCCAGGCATAATTAAAATTTGCGACAGCAAAAAATTATTTTTTGAATAATTTACTATAGAAAGGCAATCCCTGGCGTATTTAAAATTTGCGACAGTAAAAAAATTATTTTTTGAAAAATTTACTATAGAAAAGCAATCCCTGCCGTATTTAAAATTTGGGACAGCATAAAATAATTTTTTTTTGGAAAAATTTAGTATAGAAAAGGCAATCCCTGGCGTAATTAAAATTTGCGACAGAAAAAAATTATTTTTTGAAAAATTTACATTAGAAAAGGCAATCCCTGGCATAATTAAAATTTGCGGAAGCAAAAAATTATGTTTTGAATAATTTACTATAGAAAAGGCAATCCCTGGCGTAATTAAAATTTGCGACAGTAAAAAATTATTTTTTGAATAATTTACTATAGAAAAGGCAATGCCTGGCGTATTTAAAATTGGCGACAGTAAAAAATTATTTTTTGAAAAATTTAGTATAGAAAAGGCAATTCCTGGCGTAATTAAAATTTGCGACAGAGAAAAATTACTTTTTTGAAAAATTTACATTAGAAAAGGCAATCCCTGGCATAATTAAAATTTGCGGAAGCAAAAAATTATTTTTTGAATAATTTACTATAGAAACTGCAATCCCTGGCGTAATTAAAATTTGCGACAGTAAAAAATTATTTTTTGAATAATTTACTATAGAAAAGGCAATCCCTGGCGTATTTAAAAATGGCGACAGTAAAAAATTAATTTTTGAAAATTTTGCTATAGAAAAGGCAATCCCTGGCGTATTTAAAATTTGCGACAGTAAAAAATTAATTTTTGAAAAATTTACTGTAGAAAAGGCAATCCCTGGCGTAATTAAAATTTGCGACAGCATAAAATTATTTTTTGAAAAATTTACTACAGAAAAGGTAATCCCTGGCGTATTTAAAATTTGCGACAGAAAAAAATTATTTTTTTAATAATTTACTATAGAAAAGGCAATCCCTGGCATAATTAAAATTTGCGACAGTAAAAAATAATTTTTGAAAAATTTACTATAGAAAAGGCAATCCCTGGAGTATTTAAAATTTGCGACAGTAAAAAATTAATTTTTGAAAAATTTGGGATAGAAAAGGCAATCCCTGGCGTAATTAAAATTTGCGACAGAAAAAAATTATTTTTTTAATAATTTACTATAGAAAAGGCAATCTCTGGCATAATTAAGATTTGCGACAGCAAAAATTTTTTTTTTGAATAATTTACTATAGCAAAGGCAATCCCTGGCGTATTTAAAATTTGCGAGAGTAAAAAATTATTTTTTGAAAAATTTACATTAGAGAAGGCAATCCCTGGCGTATTTAAAATTTGCGACAGTAAAAAATTATTTTTTGACAAATTTACATTAGAAAAGGCAATCCCTGGCGTATTTAAAATTTGCGACAGTAAAAAATTATTTTTTGAAAAATTTACATTAGAAAAGGCAATCCCTGGCGTATTTAAAATTTTTAAAATTTGCGACAGTAAAAAATTATTTTTTGAAAAATTTAAATTAGAAAAGGCAATCCCTTGTGTAACTAAAATTTGCGACAGTAAAAAATTATTTTTTGAATAATTTACTATAGAAAAGGCAATCCCTGGCGTATTTAAAATTTGCGGCAGTAAAAAATTAATTTTTGAAAAATTTACTATAGAAAAGGCAATCCCTGGCATAATTAAAATTTGCGACAGCAAAAAATTATTTTTTGAATAATTTACTATAGAAAAGACAATTCCTGGGGTATTTAAAATTTGCGACAGTAAAAAATTATTTTTTGAAAAATTTACATTAGAAAAGGCAATCCCTGGCGTATTTAAAATTTGCGACAGTAAAAAATTATTTTTTGAAAAATTTAAATTAGAAAAGGCAATCCCTGGCGTATTTAAAATTTGCTACAGTAAAAAATTATTTTTTGAAAAATTTACATTAGAAAAGGTAATCCCTGGCGTAATTAAAATTTGGGGAAGCAAAAAATTATTTTTTGAATAATTTACTATAGAAAAGGCAATCCTTGGCATAATTAAAATTTGCGACAGCAAAAAATTGTTTTTTGAATAATTTACTATAGAAAAGGCAATCCCTGGCGTAATTAAAATTTGCGACAGTAAAAAATTAATTTTTGAAAAATTTAGGATAGAAAAGGCAATCCCTGGCGTAATTAAAATTTGCGACAGAAAAAAATTATTTTTTTAATAATTTACTATAGAAAAGGCAATCTCTGGCATAATTAAGATTTGCGACAGCAAAAAATTTTTTTTTGAATAATTTACTATAGCAAAGGCAATCCCTGGCGTATTTAAAATTTGCGAGAGTAAAAAATTATTTTTTGAAAAATTTACATTAGAGAAGGTAATCCCTGGCGTATATAAAATTTGCGACAGTAGAAAATTATTTTTTGAAAAATTTATATTAGAAAAGGCAATCCCTGGCGTATTTAAAATTTGCGACAGTAAAAAATTATTTTTTGAAAAATTTACATTAGAAAAGGCAATCCCTGGCGTATTTAAAATTTGCGACAGTAAAAAATTAATTTTTGAAAAATTTACTATAGAAAAGGCAATCCCAGGCATAATTAAAATTTGCGACAGCAAAAAATTATTTTTTGAATAATTTACTATAGAAAGGCAATCCCTGGCGTATTTAAAATTTGCGACAGTAAAAAATTATTTTTTGAAAAATTTACTATAGAAAAGCAATCCCTGCCGTATTTAAAATTTGGGACAGCATAAAATAATTTTTTTTTGGAAAAATTTAGTATAGAAAAGGCAAACCCTGGCGTAATTAAAATTTGCGACAGAAAAAAATTATTTTTTGAAAAATTTACATTAGAAAAGGCAATCCCTGGCGTATTTAAAATTGGCGACAGTAAAAAATTAATGTTTGAAAAATTTACTATAGAAAAGGCAATCCCTGGCGTAATTAACATTTGAGACAGTTAAAAATTATTTTTTGAAAAATTTAGTATAGAAAAGGCAATCCCTGGCGTAATTAAAATTTGCGACAGAGAAAAATTACTTTTTTGAAAAATTTACATTAGAAAAGGCAATCCCTGGCATAATTAAAATTTGCGGAAGCAAAAAATTATTTTTTGAATAACTTACTATAGAAAGGGCAATCCCTGGCGTAATTAAAATTTGCGACAGTAAAAAATTATTTTTTGAATAATTTACTATAGAAAAGGCAATCCCTGGCGTATTTAAAAATGGCGACAGTAAAAAATTAATTTTTGAAAAATTTGCTATAGAAAAGGCAATCCCTGGCGTATTTAAAATTTGCGACAGTAAAAAATTAATTTTTGAAAAATTTACTGTAGAAAAGGCAATCCCTGGCGTAATTAAAATTTGCGACAGCATAAAATTATTTTTTGGAAAATTTACTACAGAAAAGGCAATCCCTGGCGTATTTAAAATTTGCGACAGTAAAAAATTAATTTTTGAAAAATTTACTATAGAAAAGGCAATCCCTGGCATACTTAAAATTTGCGGAAGCAAAAAATTATTTTTTGAATAATTTACTATAGAAAAGGTAATCCCTGGCGTATTTAAAATTTGCGACAGAAAAAAATTATTTTTTTAATAATTTACTATAGAAAAGGCAATCCCTGGCATAATTAAAATTTGCGACAGTAAAAAATAATTTTTGAAAAATTTACTATAAAAAAGGCAATCCCTGGAGTATTTAAAATTTGCGACAGTAAAAAATTAATTTTTGAAAAATTTAGGATAGAAAAGGCAATCCCTGGCGTAATTAAAATTTGCGACAGAAAAAAATTATTTTTTTAATAATTTACTATAGAATAGGCAATCTCTGGCATAATTAAGATTTGCGACAGCAAAAATTTTTTTTTTGAATAATTTACTATAGCAAAGGCAATCCCTGGCGTATTTAAAATTTGCGAGAGTAAAAAATTATTTTTTGAAAAATTTACATTAGAGAAGGCAATCCCTGGCGTATTTAAAATTTGCGACAGTAAAAAATTATTTTTTGACAAATTTACATTAGAAAAGGCAATCCCTGGCGTATTTAAAATTTGCGACAGTAAAAAATTATTTTTTGAAAAATTTACATTAGAAAAGGCAATCCCTGGCGTATTTAAAATTTTTAAAATTTGCGACAGTAAAAAATTATTTTTTGAAAAATTTAAATTAGAAAAGGCAATCCCTGGCATAATTAAAATTTGCGGAAGCAAAAAATTATTTTTTGAATAACTTACTATAGAAAGGGCAATCCCTGGCGTAATTAAAATTTGCGACAGTAAAAAATTATTTTTTGAATAATTTACTATAGAAAAGGCAATCCCTGGCGTATTTAAAAATGGCGACAGTAAAAAATTAATTTTTGAAAAATTTGCTATAGAAAAGGCAATCCCTGGCGTATTTAAAATTTGCGACAGTAAAAAATTAATTTTTGAAAAATTTACTGTAGAAAAGGCAATCCCTGGCGTAATTAAAATTTGCGACAGCATAAAATTATTTTTTGGAAAATTTACTACAGAAAAGGCAATCCCTGGCGTATTTAAAATTTGCGACAGTAAAAAATTAATTTTTGAAAAATTTACTACAGAAAAGGCAATCCCTGGCATACTTAAAATTTGCGGAAGCAAAAAATTATTTTTTGAATAATTTACTATAGAAAAGGTAATCCCTGGCGTATTTAAAATTTGCGACAGAAAAAAATTATTTTTTTAATAATTTACTATAGAAAAGGCAATCCCTGGCATAATTAAAATTTGCGACAGTAAAAAATAATTTTTGAAAAATTTACTATAAAAAAGGCAATCCCTGGAGTATTTAAAATTTGCGACAGTAAAAAATTAATTTTTGAAAAATTTAGGATAGAAAAGGCAATCCCTGGCGTAATTAAAATTTGCGACAGAAAAAAATTATTTTTTTAATAATTTACTATAGAATAGGCAATCTCTGGCATAATTAAGATTTGCGACAGCAAAAATTTTTTTTTTGAATAATTTACTATAGCAAAGGCAATCCCTGGCGTATTTAAAATTTGCGAGAGTAAAAAATTATTTTTTGAAAAATTTACATTAGAGAAGGCAATCCCTGGCGTATTTAAAATTTGCGACAGTAAAAAATTATTTTTTGACAAATTTACATTAGAAAAGGCAATCCCTGGCGTATTTAAAATTTGCGACAGTAAAAAATTATTTTTTGAAAAATTTACATTAGAAAAGGCAATCCCTGGCGTATTTAAAATTTTTAAAATTTGCGACAGTAAAAAATTATTTTTTGAAAAATTTAAATTAGAAAAGGCAATCCCTTGTGTAATTAAAATTTGCGACAGTAAAAAATTATTTTTTGAATAATTTACTATAGAAAAGGCAATCCATGGCGTATTTAAAATTTGCGGCAGTAAAAAATTAATTTTTGAAAAATTTACTATAGAAATGGCAATCCCTGGCATAATTAAAATTTGCGACAGCAAAAAATTATTTTTTGAATAATTTACTATAGAAAAGACAATCCCTGGGGTATTTAAAATTAGCGACAGTAAAAAATTATTTTTTGAAAAATTTACATTAGAAAAGGCAATCCCTGGCGTATTTAAAATTTGCGACAGTAAAAAATTATTTTTTGAAAAATTTAAATTAGAAAAGGCAATCCCTGGCGTATTTAAAATTTGCTACAGTAAAAAATTATTTTTTGAAAAATTTACATTAGAAAAGGCAATCCCTGGCGTAATTAAAATTTGGGGAAGCAAAAAATTATTTTTTGAATAATTTACTATAGAAAAGGCAATCCCTGGCATAATTAACATTTGCGACAGCAAAAAATTGTTTTTTGAATAATTTACTATAGAAAAGGCAATCCCTGGCGTAATTAAAATTTGCGACAGTAAAAAATTATTTTTTGAATAATTTACTATAGAAAAGGCAATCCCTAGCGTATTTAAAATTTGCGACAGTAAAAAATTATTTTTTGAAAAATTTACATTAGAAAAGGCAATCCCTGGCGTATTTAAAATTTGCGACAGTAAAAAATTATTTTTTGAAAAATTTAAATTAGAAAAGGCAATCCCTGGCGTATTTAAAATTTGCGACAGTAAAAAATTATTTTTTGAAAAATTTACATTAGAAAAGGCAATCCCGGTCGTAATTAAAATTTGCTGAAGCAAAAAATTATTTTTTGAATAATTTACTATAAAAAAGGCAATCCCTGGCGTAGTTAAAATTTGCGACAGTAAACAATTATTTTTTGAATAATTTACTATAGGAAAGGCAATCCCGGGCGTATTTAAAATTGGCGACAGTAAAAAATTAATTTTTGAAAAATTTACTATAGAAAAGGCAAACCCTGGCGTAATTAAAATTTGCGACAGCATAAAATTATTTTTTGAAAAATTTTCTATAGAACAGGCAATCCCTGGCGTATTTAAAATTTGCGACAGTAAAAAATTAATTTTTGAAAAATTTACTATAGAAAAGGCAATCCCAGGCATAATTAAAATTTGCGACAGCAAAAAATTATTTTTTGAATAATTTACTATAGAAAGACAATCCCTGGCGTATTTAAAATTTGCGACAGAAAAAAAATTATTTTTTGAAAACTTTAGTATAGAAAAGCAATCCCTGCCGTTTTTAAAATTTGCGACAGTAAAAATGTTTTTTTTGAAAAATTTAGTATAGAAAAGGCAATCCCTGGCGTAATTAAAATTTGCGACAGAAAAAAATTATTTTTTGAAAAATTTACATTAGAAAAGGCAATCCCTGGCGTATTTAAAATTTGCGACAGTAAAAAATTAATTTTTGAAAAATTTACTATAGAAAAGGCAATCCCTGGCATACTTAAAATTTGCGGAAGCAAAAAATTTTTTTTTGAATAATTTACTATAGAAAAGGTAATCCCTGGCGTATTTAAAATTTGCGACAGAAAAAAATTATTTTTTTAATAATTTACTATAGAAAAGGCAATCCCTGGCATAATTAAAATTTGCGACAGTAAAAAAATAATTTTTGAAAAATTTACTATAGAAAAGGCAATCCCTGGAGTATTTAAAATTTGCGACAGTAAAAAATTATTTTTTTAATAATTTACTATAGAAAAGGCAATCCCTGGCGTATTTAAAATTTGCGAGAGTAAAAAATTAATTTTTGAATAATTTACTATAGAAAGGCAATCCCTGGGGTATTTAAAATTTGCGACAGTAAAAAATTATTTTTTGAAAAATTTACATTAGAAAAGGCAATATCTGGCGTATTTAAAATTTGCGACAGTAAAAAATTATTTTTTGAAAAATTTAAATTAGAAAAGGCAATCCCTGGCTTATTTAAAATTTGCGACAGTAAAAAATTATTTTTTGAAAAATTTAAATTAGAAAAGGCAATCCCTGGCGTAATTAAAATTTGGGGAAGCAAAAAATTATTTTTTGAATAATTTACTATAGAAAAGGCAATCCCTGGCATAATTAAAATTTGCGACAGCAAAAAATTGTTTTTTGAATAATTTACTATAGAAAAGGCAATCCCTTTCGTAATTAAAATTTGCGACAGTAAAAAATTATTTTTTGAATAATTTACTATAGAAAAGGCAATCCCTAGCGTATTTAAAATTTGCGACAGTAAAAAATTATTTTTTGAAAAATTTACATTAGAAAAGGCAATATCTGGCGTATTTAAAATTTGCGACAGTAAAAAATTATTTTTTGAAAAATTTATATTAGAAAAGGCAATCCCTGGCGTATTTAAAATTTGCGACAGTAAAAAATTATTTTTTGAAAATTTTACTTTAGAAAAGGCAATCCCGGGCGTAATTAAAATTTGCTGAACCAAAAAATTATTTTTTGAATAATTTACTATAGAAAAGGCAATCCCTGGCGTAATTAAAATTTGCGACAGTAAAAAATTATTTTTTGAATAATTTACTATAGAAAAGATAGAAAAGGCAATCCCTGGCGTATTTAAAATTTGCGACCGTAAAAAATTAATTTTTGAAAAATTTACTATAGAAAAGGCAATCCCTGGCATAATTAAAATTTGCGATAGCAAAAAATTTATTTTTTGAATAATTTACTATAGAAAAGGCAATCCCTGGCGTATTTAAAATTTCCGACAGTAAAAAATTATTTTTTGAAAAATTTACATTAGAAAAGGCGTATTTAAAATTTGCGACAGTAAAAAAATATTTTTTGAAAAATTTACATTAGAAAAAGCAATCCCTGGCGTAATTAAAATTTGCGGAAGCAAAAAATTATTTTTTGAGTAATTTACTGTAGAAAAGGCAATCCCTGGCGTAATTAAAATTTGCGACAGTAAAAAATTATTTTTTGAATAATTTACTATAGAAAAGGCAATCCCTGGCGTATTTAAAATTTGCGACAGTAAAAAAATAATTTTTGAAAAATTTACTATAGAAAAGGCAATCCCTGGCGTAATTAAAATTTGCGACAGCATAAAATTATTTTTTGAAATATCTACTATAGAAAAGGCAATCCCTGGCGTATTTAAAATTTGCGACAGTAAAAAATTAATTTTTGAAAAATTTACATTAGAAAAGGCAATCCCTGGCGTATTTAAAATTTGCGACAGTAAAAAATTATTTTTTGAAAAATTTACATTAGAAAAGGCAATCCCTGGCATAATTAAAATTTGCGGAAGCAAAAAATTATTTTTTGAATAATTTACTATAGAACAGGCAATCCCTGGCGTAATTAAAATTTGCGACAGTAAAAAATTAATTTTTGAAAAATTTACTATAGAAAAGGCAATCCCTGGCGTAATTAACATTTGAGACAGTAAAAAATTATTTTTTGAAAAAATTAGTATAGAAAAGGCAATCCCTGGCGTAATTAAAATTTGCGACAGAGAAAAATTATTTTTTGAAAAATTTACATTAGAAAAGGCAATCCCTGGCATAATTAAAATTTGCGGAAGCAAAAAATTATTTTTTGAATAATTTACAATAGAAAGGGCAATCCCTGGCGTAATTAAAATTTGCGACAGTAAAAAATTATTTTTTGAATAATTTACTATAGAAAAGGCAATCCCTGGCGTATTTAAAATTGGCGACAGTAAAAAATTAATTTTTGAAAAATTTGCTATAGAAAAGGCAATCCCTGGCGTATTTAAAATTTGCGACAGTAAAAAATTAATTTTTGAAAAATTTACTATAGAAAAGGCAATCCCTGGCGTAA
The DNA here is from genome assembly GCA_963930735.1 of Dioctria linearis. NCBI lineage: Eukaryota > Metazoa > Arthropoda > Insecta > Diptera > Asilidae > Dioctria > Dioctria linearis. Next base: position 49,458 of record CAWVNZ010002237.1, on the reverse strand, counting down.
TTAAAATTTGCGACAGCATAAAATTATTTTTTGAAAAATTTACTACAGAAAAGGCAATCCCTGGCGTATTTAAAATTTGCGACAGTAAAAAATTATTTTTTGAAAAATTTACATTAGAAAAGGCAATCCCTGGCGTAATTAAAATTTGGGGAAGCAAAAAATTATTTTTTGAATAATTTACTATAGAAAAGGCAATCCCTGGCATAATTAAAATTTGCGACAGCAAAAAATTGTTTTTTGAATAATTTACTATAGAAAAGGCAATCCCTGGCGTAATTAAAATTTGCGACAGTAAAAAATTATTTTTTGAATAATTTACATTAGAAAAGGCAATCCCTAGCGTATTTAAAATTTGCGACAGTAAAAAATTATTTTTTGAAAAATTTACATTAGAAAAGGCAATCCCTGGCGTATTTAAAATTTGCGACAGTAAAAAATTACGTTTTGAAAAATTTAAATTAGAAAAGGCAATCCCTGGCGTATTTAAAATTTGCGACAGTAAAAAATTATTTTTTGAAAAATTTACTTTAGAAAAGGCAATCCCGGGCGTAATTAAAATTTGCTGAAGCAAAAAATTATTTTTTGAATAATTTACTATAGAAAAGGCAATCCCTGGCGTAATTAAAATTTGCGACAGTAAAAAAATTATTTTTTGAATAATTTACTATAGATAAGGCAATCTCTGGCGTAATTAAAATTTGCGACAGCATAAAATTATTTTTTGAAATATTTACTATAGAAAAGGCAATCCCTGGCGTATTTAAAATTTGCGACAGTAAAAAATTAATTTTTGAAAAATTTACATTAGAAAAGGCAATCCCTGGCGTTTTTAAAATTTGCGACGGTAAAAAATTATTTTTTGAAAAATTTACATTAGAAAAGGCAATCCCTGGCGTATTTAAAATTTGCGACCGTAAAAAATTATGTTTTGAAAAATTTAAATTAGAAAAGGCAATCCCTGGCGTATTTAAAATTTGCGACAGTAAAAAATTATTTTTTGAAAAATTTACTTTAGAAAAGGCAATCCCGGGCGTAATTAAAATTTGCTGAAGCAAAAAATTATTTTTTGAATAATTTACTATAGAAAAGGCAATCCCTGGCGTAATTAAAATATGCGACAGTAAAAAATTATTTTTTGAATAATTTACTATAGAAAAGGCAATCCCTGGCGTAATTAAAATTTGCGGAAGCAAAAAATTATTTTTTGAATAATTTAATATAGAACAGGCAATCCCTGGCGTAATTAAAATTTGCGACAGTAAAAAATTAATTTTTGAAAAATTTACTATAGAAAAGGCAATCCCTGGCGTAATTAACATTTGAGACAGTAAAAAATTATTTTTTGAAAAATTTTGTATAGAAAAGGCAATCCCTGGAGTAATTAAAATTTGCGACAGAGAAAAATTATTTTTTGAAAAATTTACATTAGAAAAGGCAATCCCTGGCATAATTAAAATTTGCGGAAGCAAAAAATTATTTTTTGAATAATTTACTATAGAAAGGGCAATCCCTGGCGTAATTAAAATTTGCGACAGTAAAAAATTATTTTTTGAATAATTTACTATATAAAAGGCAATCCCTGGTCTAATTAAAATTTGCGACAGTAAAAAAATAATTTTTGAAAAATTTACTATAGAAAAGGCAATCTCTGGAGTATTTAAAATTTGCGACAGTAAAAAATTAATTTTTGAAAAATTTAGTATAGAAAAGGCAATCCCTGGCGTAGTTAAAATTTGCGACAGAAAAAAATTATTTTTTTGATAATTTACTATAGAAAGGCAATCTCTGGCATAATTAAGATTTGCGACAGCAAAAATTTTTTTTTGAATAATTTACTATAGAAAAGGCAATCCCTGGCGTATTTAAAATTTGCGAGAGTAAAAAATTATTTTTTGAAAAATTTACATTAGAGAAGGCAATCCCTGGCGTATTTAAAATTTGCGACAGTAAAAAATTATTTTTTGACAAATTTACATTAGAAAAGGCAATCCCTGGCGTATTTAAAATTTGCGACAGTAAAAAATTATTTTTTGACAAATTTACATTAGAAAAGGCAATCCCTGGCGTATTTAAAATTTTTAAAATTTGCGACAGTAAAAAATTATTTTTTGAAAAATTTAAATTAGAAAAGGCAATCCCTTGTGTAATTAAAATTTGCGACAGTAAAAAATTATTTTTTGAATAATTTACTATAGAAAAGGCAATCCCTGGCGTATTTAAAATTTGCGGCAGTAAAAAATTAATTTTTGAAAAATTTACTATAGAAAAGGCAATCCCTGGTATAATTAAAATTTGTGGCAGCAAAAAATTATTTTTTGAATAATTTACTATAGAAAAGACAATCCCTGGGGTATTTAAAATTTGCGACAGTAAAAAATTATTTTTTGAAAAATTTACATTAGAAAAGGCAATCCCTGGCGTATTTAAAATTTGCGACAGTAAAAAATTATTTTTTGAAAAATTTAAATTAGAAAAGGCAATCCCTGGCGTATTTAAAATTTGCTACAGTAAAAAATTATTTTTTGAAAAATTTACATTAGAAAAGGCAATCCCTTGCGTAATTAAAATTTGGGGAAGCAAAAAATTATTTTTTGAATAATTTACTATAGAAAAGGCAATCCCTGGCATAATTAAAATTTGCGACAGCAAAAAATTGTTTTTTGAATAATTTACTATAGAAAAGGCAATCCCTGGCGTAATTAAAATTTGCGACAGTAAAAAATTATTTTTTGAATAATTTACTATAGAAAAGGCAATCCCTAGCGTATTTAAAATTTGCGACAGTAAAAAATTATTTTTTGAAAAATTTACATTAGAAAAGGCAATCCCTGTCGTATTTAAAATTTGCGACAGTAAAAAATTATTTTTTGAAAAATTTAAATTAGAAAAGGCAATCCCTGGCGTATTTAAAATTTCCGACAGTAAAACATTATTTTTTGAAAAATATACATTAGAAAAGGCAATCCCGGGCGTAATTAAATTTTGCTGAAGCAAAAAATTATTTTTTGAATAATTTACTATAGAAAAGGCAATCCCTGGCGTAATTAAAATTTGCGACAGTAAAAAATTATTTTTTGAATAATTTACTATAGAAAAGATAGAAAAGGCAATCCTTGGCGTATTTAAAATTTGCGACAGTAAAAAATTAATTTTTGAAAAATTTACTATAGAAAAGGCAATCCCTGGCATAATTAAAATTTGCGAGAGCAAAAATTTATTTTTTGAATAATTTACTATAGAAAAGGCAATCCCTGGCCTATTTAAAATTTGCGACAGTAAAAAATTATTTTTTGAAAAATTTACATTAGAAAAAGCGTATTTAAAATTTGCGACAGTAAAAAAATATTTTTTGAAAAATTTACATTAGAAAAAGCAATCCCTGGCGTAATTAAAATTTGCGGAAGCAAAAAATTATTTTTTGAATAATTTACTGTAGAAAAGGCAATCCCTGGCGTAATTAAAATTTGCGACAGTAAAAAATTATTTTTTGAATAATTTACTATAGAAAAGGCAATCCCTGGCGTATTTAAAATTTGCGACAGCAAAAAATTGTTTTTTGAATAATTTACTATAGAAAAGGCAATCCCTGGCGTAATTAAAATTTGCGACAGTAAAAAATTATTTTTTGAATAATTTACTATAGAAAAGGCAATCCCTAGCGTATTTAAAATTTGCGACAGTAAAAAATTATTTTTTGAAAAATTTACATTAGAAAAGGCAATCCCTGGCGTATTTAAAATTTGCGACAGTAAAAAATTATTTTTTGAAAAATTTACATTAGAAAAAGCGTATTTAAAATTTGCGACAGTAAAAAAATTTTTTTTGAAAAATTTACATTAGAAAAAGCAATCCCTGGCGTAATTAAAATTTGCGGAAGCAAAAAATTATTTTTGGAATAATTTACTGTAGAAAAGGCAATCCCTGGCGTAATTAAAATTTGCGACAGTAAAAAATTATTTTTTGAATAATTTACTATAGAAAAGGCAATCCCTGGCGTATTTAAAATTTGCGACAGCAAAAAATTGTTTTTTGAATAATTTACTATAGAAAAGGCAATCCCTGGCGTAATTAAAATTTGCTGAAGCAAAAAATTATTTTTTGAATAATTTACTATAGAAAAGGCAATCCCTGGCGTAATTAAAATTTGCAACAGTAAAAAATTATTTTTTGAATAATTTACTATAGAAAAGATAGAAAAGGAAATCCCTGGCGTATTTAAAATTTGCGACAGTAAAAAATTAATTTTTGAAAAATTTACTATAGAAAAGGCAATCCCTGGCATAATTAAAATTTGCGAGAGCAAAAAATTATTTTTTGAATAATTTACTATAGAAAAGGCAATCCCTGGCGTATTTAAAATTTGCGACAGTAAAAAATTATTTTTTGAAAAATTTACATTAGAAAAGGCGTATTTAAAATTTGCGACAGTAAAAAAATATTTTTTGAAAAATTTACATTAGAAAAAGCAATCCCTGGCGTAATTAAAATTTGCGGAAGCAAAAAATTATTTTTTGAATAATTTACTGTAGAAAAGGCAATCCCTGGCGTAATTAAAATTTGCGACAGTAAAAAATTATTTTTTGAATAATTTCCTATAGAAAAGGCAATCCCTGGCGTATTTAAAATTTGCGACAGTAAAAAAATAATTTTTGAAAAATTTACTATAGAAAAGGCAATCCCTGGCGTAATTAAAATTTGCGACAGCATAAAATAATTTTTTGAAATATTTACTATAGAAAAGGCAATCCCTGGCGTATTTAAAATTTGCGACAGTAAAAAATTAATTTTTGAAAAATTTACATTAGAAAAGGCAATCCCTGGCGTATTTAAAATCTGCGACAGTAAAAAATTATTTTTTGACAAATTTACATTAGAAAAGGCAATGCCTGGCGTATTTAAAATTTTTAAAATTTGCGACAGTAAAAAATTATTTTTTGAAAAATTTAAATTAGAAAAGGCAATCCCTTGTGTAGTTAAAATTTGCGACAGTAAAAAATTATTTTTTGAATAATTTACTATAGAAAAGGCAATCCCTGACATATTTAAAATTTGCGGCAGTAAAAAATTAATTTTTGAAAAATTTACTATAGAAAAGGCAATCCCTGGCATAATTAAAATTTGCGAAAGCAAAAAATTATTTTTTGAATAATTTACTATAGAAAAGACAATCCCTGGGGTATTTAAAATTTGCGACAGTAAAAAATTATTTTTTGAAAAATTTACATTAGAAAAGGCAATCCCTGGCGTATTTAAAATTTGCGACAGTAAAAAATTATTTTTTGAAAAATTTAAATTAGAAAAGGCAATCCCTGGCGTATTTAAAATTTGCTACAGTAAAAAATTATTTTTTGAAAAATTTACATTAGAAAAGGCAATCCCTGGCGTAATTAAAATTTGGGGAAGCAAAAAATTATTTTTTGAATAATTTACTATAGAAAAGGCAATCCCTGGCATAATTAAAATTTGCGACAGCAAAAAATTGTTTTTTGAATAATTTACTATAGAAAAGGCAATCCCTGGCGTAATTAAAATTTGCGACAGTAAAAAATTATTTTTTGAATAATTTACTATAGAAAAGGCAATCCCTAGCGTATTTAAAATTTGCGACAGTAAAAAATTATTTTTTGAAAAATTTACATTAGAAAAGGCAATCCCTGGCGTATTTAAAATTTGCGACAGTAAAAAATTATTTTTTGAAAAATTTAAATTAGAAAAGGCAATCCCTGGCGTATTTAAAATTTGCGACAGTAAAACATTATTTTTTGAAAACTATACATTAGAAAAGGCAATCCCGGGCGTAATTAAATTTTGCTGAAGCAAAAAATTATTTTTTGAATAATTTACTATAGAAAAGGCAATCCCTGGCGTAATTAAAATTTGCGACAGTAAAAAATTATTTTTTGAATAATTTACTATAAAAAAGATAGAAAAGGCAATCCCTGGCGTATTTAAAATTTGCGACAGTAAAAAATTAATTTTTGAAAAATTTACTATAGAAAAGGCAATCCCTGGCATAATTAAAATTTGCGAGAGCAAAAATTTATTTTTTGAATAATTTACTATAGAAAAGGCAATCCCTGGCCTATTTAAAATTTGCGACAGTAAAAAATTATTTTTTGAAAAATTTACATTAGAAAAAGCGTATTTAAAATTTGCGACAGTAAAAAAATATTTTTTGAAAAATTTACATTAGAAAAAGCAATCCCTGGCGTAATTAAAATTTGCGGAAGCAAAAAATTATTTTTTGAATAATTTACTGTAGAAAAGGCAATCCCTGGCGTAATTAAAATTTGCAACAGTAAAAAATTATTTTTTGAATAATTTACTATAGAAAAGGCAATCCCTGGCGTATTTAAAATTTGCGACAGTAAAAAAATAATTTTTGAAAAATTTACTATAGAAAAGCAATCCCTGGCGTAATTAAAATTTGCGACAGCATAAAATTATTTTTTGAAATATTTACTATAGAAATGGCAATCCCTGGCGTATTCAAAATTTGCGACAGTAAAAAATTAATTTTTGAAAAATTTACATTAGAAAAGGCAATCCCTGGCGTATTTGAAATTTGCGACAGTAAAAAATTATTTTTTGAAAAATTTACATTAGAAAAGGCAATCCCTGGCATAATTAAAATTTGCGGAAGCAAAAAATTATTTTTTGAATAATTTACTATAGAACAGGCAATCCCTGGCGTAATTAAAATTTTCGACAGTAAAAAATTATTTTTTGAATAATTTACTATTGAAAGGGCAATCCCTGGCGTATTTAAAATTGGCGACAGTAAAAAATTAATTTTTGAAAAATTTACTATAGAAAAGGCAATCCCTGGCATAATTAAAATTTGCGACAGCAAAAAATTATTTTTTGAATAATTTACTATAGAAAAAGCTATCCCTGGCTTATTTAAAATTTGCGACAGTAAAAAATTAATTTTTGAAAAATTTACTATAGAAAAGCAATCCCTGGCATATTTAAAATTTGCGACAGTAAAAAATTATTTTTTGCAAAATTTACTATAGAAAAGGCAATCCCAGGCGCAATTAAAATGTGCGACAGTAAAAAAATAATTTTTGAAAAATTTACTATAGAAAAGGCAATCCCTGGAGTATTTAAAATTTGCGAAAGTAAAAAATTAATTTTTGAAAAATTTAGTATAGAAAAGGCAATCCCTGGCTTAATTAAAATTTGCGACATAAAAAAATTATTTTTTTAATAATTTACTATAGAAAAGGCAATCTCTGGCATAATTAAGATTTGCGACAGCAAAAAATTTTTTTTTGAATAATTTACTATAGAAAAGGCAATCCCTGGCGTATTTAAAATTTGCGAGAGTAAAAAATTATTTTTTGAAAAATTTACATTAGAAAAGGCAATCCCTGGCGTATTTAAAATTTGCTACAGTAAAAAATTATTTTTTGACAAATATACATTAGAAAAGGCAATCCCTGGCGTATTTAAAATTTGCGACAGTAAAAAATTATTTTTTGAAAAATTTAAATTAGAATAGGCAATCCCTGGCGTATTTAAAATTTGCGACAGTAAAAAATTATTTTTTGAAAAATTTACATTAGAAAAGGCAATCCCTGGCGTAATTAAAATTTGGGGAAGCAAAAAATTATTTTTTGAATAATTTACTATAGAAAAGGCAATCCCTGGCATAATTAAAATTTGCGACAGCAAAAAATTGTTTTTTGAATAATTTACTATAGAAAAGGCAATCCCTGGCGTAATTAAAATTTGCGACAGTAAAAAATTATTTTTTGAATAATTTACTATAGAAAAGGCAACCCCTGGCGTATTTAAAATTTGCGACAGTAAAAAATTATTTTTTGAAAAATTTACATTAGAAAAGGCAATCCCTGGCATATTTAAAATTTGCGACAGTAAAAAATTATTTTTTGAAAAATTTAAATTAGAAAAGGCAATCCCTGGCGTATTTAAAATTTGCGAGAGTAAAAAATTATTTTTTGATAAATTTACATTAGAAAAGGCAATCCCTGGCGTAATTAAAATTTGCTGAAGCAAAAAATTATTTTTTGAATAATTTACTATAGAAAAGGCAATCCCTGGCGTAATTAAAATTTGCAACAGTAAAAAATTATTTTTTGAATAATTTACTATAGAAAAGATAGAAAAGGAAATCCCTGGCGTATTTAAAATTTGCGACAGTAAAAAATTAATTTTTGAAAAATTTACTATAGAAAAGGCAATCCCTGGCATAATTAAAATTTGCGAGAGCAAAAAATTATTTTTTGAATAATTTACTATAGAAAAGGCAATCCCTGGCGTATTTAAAATTTGCGACAGTAAAAAATTATTTTTTGAAAAATTTACATTAGAAAAGGCGTATTTAAAATTTGCGACAGTAAAAAAATATTTTTTGAAAAATTTACATTAGAAAAAGCAATCCCTGGCGTAATTAAGATTTGCGGAAGCAAAAAATTATTTTTTGAATAATTTACTGTAGAAAAGGCAATCCCTGGCGTAATTAAAATTTGCGACAGTAAAAAATTATTTTTTGAATAATTTACTATAGAAAAGGCAATCCCTGGCGTATTTAAAATTTGCGACAGTAAAAAAATAATTTTTGAAAAATTTACTATAGAAAAGGCAATCCCTGGCGTAATTAAAATTTGCGACAGCATAAAATAATATTTTGAAATATTTACTATAGAAAAGGCAATCCCTGGCGTATTTAAAATTTGCGACAGTAAAAAATTAATTTTTGAAAAATTTACATTAGAAAAGGCAATCCCTGGCGTATTTAAAATTTGCGACAGTAAAAAATTATTTTTTTAAAAATTTACATTAGAAAAGGCAATCCCTGGCATAATTAAAATTTGCGGAAGCAAAAAATTATATTTTGAATAATTTACTATAGAACAGGCAATCCCTGGCGTAATTAAAATTTGCGACAGTAAAAAATTATTTTTTGAATAATTTACTATTGAAAGGGCAATCCCTGGCGTATTTAAAATTGGCGACAGTAAAAAATTAATTTTTGAAAAATTTACTATAGAAAAGGCAATCCCTGGCGTAATTAAAATTTGCGACAGCATAAAATTATTTTTTGAAAAATTTACTATAGAAATGGCAATCCCTGGATTATTTAAAATTTGCGACAGTAAAAAATTAATTTTTGAAAAATTTACTATAGAAAATGCAATCCCTGGCATAATTAAAATTTGCGACAGCAAAAAATTATTTTTTGAATAATTTACTATAGAAAAGGCAATCCCTGGCTTATTTAAAATTTGCGACAGTAAAAAATTAATTTTTGAAAAATTTACTATAGAAAAGCAATCCCTGGCTTATTTAAAATTTGCGACAGTAAAAAATTATTTTTTGCAAAATTTACTATTGAAAAGGCAATCCCAGGCGCAATTAAAATTTGCGACAGTAAAAAAAATAATTTTTGAAAAATTTACTATAGAAAAGGCAATCCCTGTCGTAATTAAAATTTGCGACAGAAAAAAATAATTTTTGAAAAATTTACTATAGAAAAGGCAATCCCTGGCATAATTAAAATTTGCGACAGCAAAAAATTATTTTTTGAATAATTTACTATAGAAAAGGCAATCCCTGGCATAATTAAAATTTGCGACAGCAAAAAATTATTTTTTGAATAATTTACTATAGAAAAGGCAATCCCTGGCGTATTTAAAATTTGCGACAGTAAAAAATTAATTTTTGAAAAATTTACTATAGAAAATGCAATCCCTGGCATAATTAAAATTTGCGACAGCAAAAAATTATTTTTTGAATAATTTACTATAGAAAAGGCTTATTTAAAATTTGCGACAGTAAAAAATTAATTTTTGATAAATTTACTATAGAAAAGCAATCCCTGGCTTATTTAAAATTTGCGACAGTAAAAAATTATTTTTTAGAAAATTTACTATAGAAAAGGCAATCCCAGGCGCAATTAAAATTTGCGACAGTAAAAAAAATTAATTTTTGATAAATTTACTATAGAAAAGCAATCCCTGGCTTATTTAAAATTTGCGACAGTAAAAAATTATTTTTTAGAAAATTTACTATAGAAAAGGCAATCCCTGGCGTATTTAAAATTTGCGACAGTAAAAAATTATTTTTTGCAAAATTTACTATAGAAAAGGCCATCCCGGGCGCAATTAAAATTTGCGACAGTAAAAAAATAATTTTTGAAAAATTTACTATAGAAAAGGCAATCCCTGGCGTATTTAAAATTTGCGACAGTAAAAAATTATTTTTTGAAAAATTTACATTAGAAAAGGCAATACCTGGCGCAATTAAAATTTGCGACAGTAAAAAAATAATTTTTGAAAAATTTACTATAGATTAGGCAATCCTTGGAGTATTTAAAATTTGCGATAGTAAAAAATTAATGTTTGAAAAATTTAGTATAGAAAAGGCAATCCCTGGCGTATTTAAAATTTGCAACAGTAAAAAATTATTTTTTGAAAAATTTACATTAGAAAAGGCAATCCCTGTCGTAATTAAATTTGCGGAAGCAAAAAATTATTTTTTGAATAATTTACTATAGAAAAGGCAATCACTAGCGTAATTAAAATTTGCGGAAGCAAAAAATTAAATTTTGGATAATTTACCATAGAAAAGGCAATCCCTGGCGTATTTAAAATTTGCGACAGTAAAAAAATTATTTTTTGAAAAATTTCCATTAGAAAAGGCAATCCCTGGCGCAATTAAAATTTGCGACAGTAAAAAAATAATTTTTGAAAAATTTACTATAGAAAAGGCAATCCCTGGAGTATTTAAAATTTGCGATAGTAAAAAATTAATGTTTGAAAAATTTAGTGTAGAAAAGGCAATCCCTGGCGTATTTAAAATTTGCAACAGTAAAAAATTATTTTGTGCATAATTTACTATAGAAAAGGCAATCCATGGCATAATGAAAATTTGCGGAAGCAAAAAATTATTTTTTGAATAATTTACTATAGAAAAGGCAATCCCTGGCGTATTTAAAATTTGCGACAGTAAAATATTAGTTTTTGAAAAATTTACTATATAAAAGGCAATCCCTGGCGTATTTAAAATTTGCGACAGTAAAAGATTATTTTTTGTAAAATTTACTATAGAAAAGGCAATCCCTGGTGCAATTAAAATTTGCGACAGTAACAAAATAATTTTTGAAAAATTTACTTTAGAAAAGGCAATCCCTGGAGTATGTAAAATTTGCGACAGTAAAAAATTATTTTTTGAATAATTTACTATAGAAAAGGCAATCCCTGGCGTATATAAAATTTGCCACAAAAAAAAATTATTTTTTTAATAATTTACTACAGAAAAGGCAATCCCTGGCATAATTAAAATTTGCGATAGCAAAAAATTATTTTTTGAATAATTTACTATAGAAAAGGCAATCCCTGGCGTATTTAACATTTGCGACAGTAAAAAATTAATTTTTGAAAAATTTACATTAGAAATGGCAATCCCTGGCGTATTTAAAATTTGCGACAGTAAAAAATTATTTTCTGCAAAATTTACTATAGAATAGGCAATCCCTGGCGTAATTAAAATTTGGGGAAGCAAAAAATTATTTTTGGAATAATTTACTATAAAAAAGGCAATCCCTGGCATAATTAAAATTTGCGACAGCATAAAATTGTTTTTTGAATAATTTACTATAGAAAAGGCAATCCCTCGCGTAATTAAAATTTGCGACAGTAAAAAATTATTTTTTGAATAATTTACTATAGAAAAGGCAACCCCTGGCGTATTTAAAATTTGCGACAGTAAAAAATTATTTTTTGAAAAATTTACATTAGAAAAGGCAATCCCTGGCGTGTTTAAAATTTGCGACAGTAAAAAATTATTTTTTGAAGAATTTAAATTAGAAAAGGCAATCCCTGGCGTATTTAAAATTTGCGACAGTAAAAAATTATTTTTTGAAAAATTTACATTAGAAAAGGCAAACACTGGTGTAATTAAAATTTGCTGAAGCAAAAAATTATTTTTTGAATAATTTACTATAGAAAAGGCAATCCCTGGCGTATTTAAAATTTGCGCCAGTAAAAAATTAATTTTTGAAAAATTTACTATAGAAAAGGCAATCCTTGGCGTATTTAAAATTTGCGACAGTAAAAAATTATTTTTTGCAAAATTTACTATAGAAAAGGCCATCCCGGGCGTAATTAAAATTTGCGACAGTAAAAAAATATTTTTGAAAAATTTACTATAGAAAAGGCAATCCCTGGCGTATTTAAAATTTGCGACAGTAAAAAATTATTTTTTGAAAAATTTACATTAGAAAACGCAATCCCTGGCGCAATTAAAATTTACGACAGTAAAAAAATAATTTTTGAAAAATTTACTATAGAAAAGGCAATCCCTGGGGTATTTAAAATTTGCGATAGTAAAAAATTAATGTTTGAAAAATTTAGTATAGAAAAGGCAATCCCTGGCGTATTTAAAGTTTGCAACAGTAAAAAATTATTTTTTGCATAATTTACTATAGAAAAGGCAATCCCTGGCATAATTAAAATTTGCGGAAGCAAAAAATTATTTTTTGAATAATTTACTATAGAAAAGGCAATCCCTGGCGTAATTAAAATTTGCGGAAGCAAAAAATTAAATTTTGAATAAGTTACTATAGAAAAGGCAATCCCTGGCGCAATTAAAATTTGCGACAGTAAAAAATTATTTTTTGAATAATTTACTATAGAAAAGGCAATCCCTGGCGTATTTAAAATTTGCGACAGTAAAATATTAGTTTTTGAAAAATTTACTATATAAAAGGCAATCCCTGGCGTATTTAAAATTTGCGACAGTAAAAGATTATTTTTTGCAAAATTTACTATAGAAAAGACAATCCCTGGTGCAATTAAAATTTGCGACAGTAAAAAAATAATTTTTGAAAAATTTACTTTAGAAAAGGCAATCCCTGGAGTATTTAAAATTTGCGACAGTAAAAAATTATTTTTTTAATAATTTACTATAGAAAAGGCAATCCCTGGCGTATATAAAATTTGCCACAGAAAAAAATTATATTTTTAATAATTTACTATAGAAAAGGCAATCCCTGGCATAATTAAAATTTGCGATAGCAAAAAATTATTTTTTGAATAATTTACTATAGAAAAGGCAATCCCTGGCGTATTTAAAATTTGCGACAGTAAAAAATTAATTTTTGAAAAATTTACATTAGAAAAGGCAATCCCTGGCGTATTTAAAATTTGCGACAGTAAAAAATTATTTTTTGCAAAATTTACTATAGAATAGGCAATCCCTGGCGCAATTAAAATTTGCGACAGTAAAAAAATAATTTTTGAAAAATTTAGTATAGAAAAGGCAATCCCTGGCGTAATTAAAATTTGCGACAAAAAAAAATTATTTTTTTAAAAATTTACTATAGAAAAGGCAGTCCCTGGCATAATTAAAATTTGCGACTGGAAAAAATTATTTTTTGAATAATTTACTATAGAAAAGGCAATCCCTGGCGTATTTAAAATTTGCGACAGTAAAAAATTATTTGTTGAAAAATTTACACTAGGAAAGCCAATCCCTGGCGTATTTAAAATTTGCGACAGTAAAAAATTATTTTTTGAAAAATTTACATTAGAAAAGTCAATCCCTGTCGTAATTAAAATTTGCGGAAGCAAAAAATTATTTTTTGAATAATTTACCATAGAAAAGGCAATCCCTGGCGTAATTAAAATTTGCGGAAGCAAAAAATTAAATTTTGAATAAGTTACTATAGAAAAGGCAATCCCTGGCGTATTTAAAATTTGCGACAGTAAAAAATTAATTTTTGAAAAATTTACAATAGAAAATGCAATCCCTGGCATAATTAAAATTTGCGACAGCAAAAAATTATTTTTTGAATAATTTACTATAGAAAAGGCTATCCCTGGCTTATTTAAAATTTGCGACAGTAAAAAATTAATTTTTGAAAAGTTTACTATAGAAAAGCAATCCCTGGCATATTTAAAATTCGCGACAGTAAAAAATTATTTTTTGCAAAATTTACTATAGAAAAGGCAATCCCAGGCGCAATTAAAATTTGCGACAGAAAAAAAATAATTTTTGAAAAATTTACTATAGAAAAGGCAATCCCTGGAGTATTTAAAATTTGCGACAGTAAAAAATTAATTTTTAAAAATTTAGTATAGAAAAGGCAATCCCTGGCGTAATTAAAATTTGCGACAGAAAAAAATAATTTTTTTAATAATTTACTATAGAAAGGGCAATCCCTGGCATAATTAAATTAAAATTTGCGACAGTATAAAATTAATTTTTGAAAAATTTACATTAGAAAAGGCAATCCCTAGCGTAATTAAAATTTGCGACAGCATAAAATTATTTTTTGAAAAATTTACCATAGAAAAGGTAATCCCTGGCGTATTTAAAATTTGCGACAGTAAAAAATTAATTTTTGAAAAATTTACTATAGAAAAGGCAATCCCTGGCATAATTAAAATTTGCGACAGCAAAAAATTATTTTTTGAATTATTTACTATAGAAAAGGCAATCCCTGGCGTATTTAAAATTTGCGACAGTAAAAAATTAATTTTTGAAAAATTTACTATTGAAAAGGCAATCCCTGGCTTATTTAAAATTTGCGACAGTAAAAAATTATTTTTTGCACAATTTACTATAGAAAAGGCAATCCCGGGCGCAATTAAAATTTGCGACAGTAAAAAAATAATTTTTGAAAAATTTACTATAGAAAAGGCAATGCATGGAGTATTTAAAATTTGCGACAGTAAAAAATTAATTTTTGAAAAATTTAGTATAGAAAAGGCAATCCCTGGCGTAATTAAAGTTAGCAACAGTAAAAAATTATTTTTTGCATAATTTACTATAGAAAAGGCAATCCCTGGCATAATTAAAATTTGCGGAAGCAAAAAATTATTTTTTGAATAATTTACTATAGAAAAGGCAATCCCTGGCGTAATTAAAATTTGCGGAAGCAAAAAATTAAATTTTGAATAAGTTACTATAGAAAAGGCAATCCCTGGCGCAATTAAAATTTGCGACAGTAAAAAATTATTTTTTGAATAATTTACTATAGAAAAGGCAATCCCTGGCGTATTTAAAATTTGCGACAGTAAAATATTAGTTTTTGAAAAATTTACTATATAAAAGGCAATCCCTGGCGTATTTAAAATTTGCGACAGTAAAAGATTATTTTTTGCAAAATTTACTATAGAAAAAGCAATCCCTGGTGCAATTAAAATTTGCGACAGTAAAAAAATAATTTTTGAAAAATTTACTTTAGAAAAGGCAATCCCTGGAGTATTTAAAATTTGCGACAGTAAAAAATTATTTTTTGAATAATTTACTATAGAAAAGGCAATCCCTGGCGTATATAAAATTTGCCACAGAAAAAAATTATTTTTTTAATAATTTACTATAGAAAAGGCAATCCCTGGCATAATTAAAATTTGCGATAGCAAAAAATTATTTTTTGAATAATTTACTATAGAAAAGGCAATCCCTGGCGTATTTAAAATTTGCGATAGTAAAAAATTAATTTTTGAAAAATTTACATTAGAAAAGGCAATCCCTGGCGTATTTAAAATTTGCGACAGTAAAAAATTATTTTTTGCAAAATTTACTATAGAATTGGCAATCCCTGGCGCAATTAAAATTTGCGACAGTAAAAAAATAATTTTTGAAAAATTTAGAATAGAAAAGGCAATCCCTGGCGTAATTAAAATTGGCGACAAAAAAAAATTATTTTTTTAAAAATTTACTATAGAAAAGGCAGTCCCTGGCATAATTAAAATTTGCGACTGGAAAAAATTATTTTTTGAATAATATACTATAGAAAAGGCAATCCCTGGCGTATTTAAAATTTGCGACAGTAAAAAATTATTTATTGAAAAATTTACATTAGAAAAGCCAATCCCTGGCGTATTTAAAATTTGCGACAGTAAAAAATTATTTTTTGAAAAATTTACATTAGAAAAGTCAATCCCTGTCGTAATTAAAATTTGCGGAAGCAAAAAATTATTTTTTGAATAATTTACTATAGAAAAGGCAATCCCTGGCGTAATTAAAATTTGCGGAAGCAAAAAATTAAATTTTGAATAAGTTACTATAGAAAAGGCAATCCCTGGCGTATTTAAAATTTGCGACAGTAAAAAATTAATTTTTGAAAAATTTACAATAGAAAATGCAATCCCTGGCATAATTAAAATTTGCGACAGCAAAAAATTATTTTTTGAATAATTTACTATAGAAAAGGCTATCCCTGGCTTATTTAAAATTTGCGACAGTAAAAAATTAATTTTTGAAAAATTTACTATAGAAAAGCAATCCCTGGCATATTTAAAATTTGCGACAGTAAAAAATTATTTTTTGCAAAATTTACTATATAAAAGGCAATCCCAGGCGCAATTAAAATTTGCGACAGTAAAAAAATAATTTTTGAAAAATTTACTATAGAAAAGGCAATCCCTGGAGTATTTAAAATTTGCGACAGTAAAAAATTAATTTTTAAAAATTTAGTATAGAAAAGGCAATCCCTGGCGTAATTAAAATTTGCGACAGAAAAAAATAATTTTTTTAATAATTTACTATAGAAAGGGCAATCCCTGGCATAATTAAATTAAAATTTGCGACAGTATAAAATTAATTTTTGAAAAATTTACATTAGAAAAGGCAATCCCTAGCGTAATTAAAATTTGCGACAGCATAAAATTATTTTTTGAAAAATTTACCATAGAAAAGGTAATCCCTGGCGTATTTAAAATTTGCGACAGTAAAAAATTAATTTTTGAAAAATTTACTATAGAAAAGGCAATCCCTGGCATAATTAAAATTTGCGACAGCAAAAAATTATTTTTTGAATAATTTACTATAGAAAAGGCAATCCCTGGCGTATTTAAAATTTGCGACAGTAAAAAATTAATTTTTGAAAAATTTACTATAGAAAAGGCAATCCCTGGCTTATTTAAAATTTGCGACAGTAAAAAATTATTTTTTGCAAAATTTACTATAGAAAAGGCAATCCCGGGCGCAATTAAAATTTGCGACAGTAAAAAAATAATTTTTGAAAAATTTACTATAGAAAAGGCAATGCCTGGAGTATTTAAAATTTGCGACAGTAAAAAATTAATTTTTGAAAAATTTAGTATAGAAAAGGCAATCCCTGGCGTAATTAAAATTTGCGACAGAAAAAAATTATTTTTTTAATAATTTACTATAGAAAAGGCAATCTCTGGCATAATTAAAATTTGCGACAGAACAAAATTATTGGCGTAATTAAAATTTGCGACAGTAAAAAGTTATTTTTTGAAAAATTTACTGTAGAAAAGGCAATCCTTGGCGCAATTAAAATTTGCGACAGTAAAAAATTATTTTTTGAAAAATTTACTTTAGAAAAGGCAATCCCTGGCGCAATTAAAATTTGCGACAGTAGAAAATTATTTTTTGAAAAATTTACTGTAGAAAAGACAATCCCTGGCGCAGTTAAAATTTGCGACAGTAGAAAATTATTTTTTGAAAAATTACTGTAGAAAAGGCAATCCCTGGCGCAATTAAAATTTGCGACAGTAAAAAATTATTTTTTGAAAAATTTACTATAGAAAAGGCAATCCCTGGCGCAATTAAAATTTGCGACAGGAAAAAATTATTTTTTGCAAAATTTAGTATAGAAAAGGCAATCCCTGGCGTATTTAAAATTTACGACAGTAAAAAATTAATTTGTGAAAAATGTACTATAGAAAAGGCAATCCCTGGCGCAATTAAAATTTGCGACAGTATAAAATTATTTTTTGCAAAATTTGCTATAGAATAGGCAATCCCTGGCGTATTTAAAATTTGCGACAGTAAAAAATTAATTTTTGAACAATTTACTATAGAAAAGGCAATCTCTGGCGTAATTAAAACTTGCGACAGTAAAAAATTATTTTTTTTGCAAAATTTACAATAGAAAAGGCAATCCCTGGCGTAATTAAAATTTGCAACAGTAAAAAATTATTTTTTGCAAAATTTACTATAGAATAGGCAATCCCTGGCGTATTTAAAATTTGCGACAGTAAAAAATTAATTTTTGAACAATTTACTATAGAAAAGGCAATCCCTGGCGTAATTAAAATTTGTGACAGTAAAAAATTAATTTGTGAAAAATTTACTATAGAAAAGGCAATCCCTGGCGCAATTAAAATTTGAGACAGTAAAAAATTAATTTGTGAAAAATTTACTATAGAAAAGGCAATCCCTGGCGTAATTAAAATTTGCGACATTAAAAAATAATTTTATTGCTAAATTTACTATAGAAAAGGCAATCCCTGGCGTATTTAAAATTTGCGACAGTAAAAAATTATTTTTTTGCAAAATTTACTATAGAAAAGGCAATCCCTGGAGTATTTAAAATTTGCGACAGTAAAAAATTATTTTTTTGCAAAATTTACTATAGAAAAGGCAATCCCTGGCGTATTTAAAATTTGCGACAGTAAAAAATTATTTTTTTGCAAAATTTACTATAGAAAAGGCAATCCCTGGCGTATTTAAAATTTGCGAGAGTAAAAAATTATTTTTTGCAAAAATTTACTATAGAATAGGCAATCCCTAGCGTATTTAAAATTTGCGACAGTAAAAAATTATTTTTTTGAACAATTTACTATAGAAAAGGCAATCCCTGGCGTAATTAAAATTTGCGACAGTAAAAAATTAATTTGTGAAAAATTTACTATAGAAAAGGCAATCCCTGGCGTAATTAAAATTTGCGACAGTAAAAAATTAATTTGTGAAAAATTTACTATAGAAAAGGCAATCCCGGGCACAATTAAAATGTGCGACAGTAAAAGATTATTTTTTTGCAAAATTTACTATAGAAAAGGCAATCCCTGGCGTAATTAAAATTTGCGACAGTAAAAAATTATTTTTTGAATAATTTACTATAGAAAAGGCAATCCCTGGCGTATTTAAAATTTGCGACAGTAAAAAATAATTTTTTGAAAAATTTACTGTAGAAAAGGCAATCCCTGGCTTATTTAAAATTTGCGACAGTAAAAAATTATTTTTTGAATAATTTACTATAGAAAAGGCAATCCTTGGCGCAATTAAAATTTGCGACAGTAAAAAATTAATTTTTTGCAAAATTTACTATAGGAAAGGCAATCCCTGGCGTAATTAAAATTTGCGACAGTAAAAAATTGTTTTTTGAAAAATTTACTGTAGAAAAGGCAATCCCTGGCGTAGTTAAAATTTGCGACAGTAAAAAATTAATTTGTGAAAAATTTACTATAGAAAAGGCAATCCCTGGCGCAATTAAAATTTGCGACAGTAAAAAATTATTTTTTGAAAAATTTACTGTAGAAAAGGCAATCCATGTCGCAATTAAAATTTGCGACAATAGAAAATTATTTTTTGAAAAATTTACTGTAGAAAAGGCAATCCCTGGCGTAATTAAAATTTGCGACAGTAGAAAATTATTTTTTGAAAAATTTACTATAGAAAAGGCAATCCCTGACGTATTTAAAATTTTCGACAGTAAAAAGTTAATTTTTGAAAAATTTGCTATAGAAAAGGCAATCCCTGGCGCAATTAAAATTTGCGACAGTAAAAAATTAGTTTTTGAAAAATTTACTATAGAAAAGGCAATCCCTGGCGTATTTAAAATTTGCGACAGTAAAAAATTAATTTTTGAACAATTTACCATAGAAAAGGCAATCCCTGGCGTAATTAAAATTTGCGACAGTAAAAAATTATTTTTTGAAAAATTTATTGTAGAAAAGGCAATCCCTGGCCCAATTAAAATTTGCGACAGTAAAAAATTATTTTTTGAAAAAATTAGTATAGAAAAGGTAACCCCTGGCCTAATTAAAATTTGCGACAGTAAAAAATTATTTTTTGAAAAATTTACTGTAGAAAAGGCAATCCCTGGCGCAATTAAAATTTTCGACAGTAGAAAATTATTTTTTTGCAAATTTACTATAGTAAAGGCAATCCCTGGCGTAATTAAAATTTGCGACAGTATAAAATTAATTTGTGAAAAATTTACTATAGAGGAGGCAATCCCTGGCGCAATTCTGGCGCAATTAAAATTTGCGACAGTAAAAAATTATTTTTCTGAAAAATTTACTGTAGAAAAGACAATCCCTGGCGCAATTCAAATTTGCGACAGTAAAAAATTATTTTTTAAATAATTTACAATAGAAAAGGCAATCCCTGGCGCAATTAAAATTTGCGACAGTAAAAAATTATTTTTTGAACAATTTACTGTAGAAAAGGCAATCCCTGGCGCAATTAAAATTTGCGACAGTAGAAAATTATTTTTTGAAAAATTTACTGTAGAAAAGGCAATCCCTGGCGCAATTAAAATTTGCGACAGTAGAAAATTATTTTTTGAAAAATTTACTGTACAAAAGGTAATCCCTGGCGTAATTAAAATTTGCGACAGTAAAAAATTATTTTTTGAAAAATTTACTGTAGAAAAGGCAATCCCTGGCGCAATTAAAATTTTCGACAGTAGAAAATAATTTTTTTGCAAAATTTACTATAGAAAAGGCAATCGCTGGCTTAATTAAAATTTGCGACAGTATAAAATTAATTTTGAAAATTTACTATAGAAAAGGCAATCCCCGGCGTAATTAAAATTTGCGACAGTAAAAAATTAATTTTGAACTATTTACTATAGAAAAGGCAATCCCTGGCGCAATTAAAAGTTGCGACAGTATAAAACTATTTTTTGCAAAATTTACTATAGAATAGGCAATCCCTGGCGTATTTAAAATTTGCGACAGTAAAAAATTAATTTTTGAACAATTTACTATAGAAAAGGCAATCCCTGGCGTAATTGAAGCTTGCGAGAGTAAAAAATTTACTATAGAAAAGGCAATCCCTGGCGTAATTAAAATTTGCAACAGTAAAAAATTATTTTTTGCAAAATTTACTATAGAATAGGCAATCCCTGGCGTATTTAAAATTTGCGACAGTAAAAAATTAATTTTTGAACAATTTACTATAGAAAAGGCAATCCCTGGCGTAATTAAAATTTGCGACAGTAAAAATTCATTTGTGAAAAATTTACTATAGAAAAGGCAATCCCTGGCGCAATTAAAATTTGCGACAGTAAAAAATTAATTTGTGAAAAATTTACTATAGAAAAGGCAATCCCTGGCGTAATTAATATTTTCGACAGTAAAAAATTATTGTTTTGCAAAATTTACTATAGAAAAGGCAATCCCTGGCGTATTTAAAATTTGCGACAGCAAAAAATTATTTTTTTGGAAAATTTACTATAGAAAAGGCAATACCTGGCGTAATTAAAATTTGCGACAGTAAAAAATTATTTTTTGAATAATTTACTATAGAAAAGGCAATCCCTGGCGTATTTAAAATTTGCGACAGTAAAAAATTATTTTTGAATAATTTACTATAGAAAAGGCAATCCCTGGCGTATTTAAAAGTTGCGACAGTAAAAAATTAATTTTTGAAAAATTAACTATAGAAAAGGCAATCCTGGCGCAATTACAATTTGCGACAGTAAAAAATTATTTTTTTGCAAAATTTACTATAGAAAAGGCAATCCCTGGCGTATCTAAAATTTGCGGCAGTATAAAATTATTTTTTGAAAAATTTACTGTAGAAAAGGCAATCCCTGGCGCAATTAAAATTTGCGACAGTAGAAAATTATTTTTTGAAAAATTTACTGTAGAAAAGGCAATCCCTGGCGCAGTTAAAATTTGCGACAGTAGAAAATTATTTTTGAAAAATTTACTGTAGAAAAGGCAATCCCTGGCGCAATTAAAATTTGCGACAGTAAAAAATTAGTTTTTGAAAAATTTACTATAGAAAAGGCAATCCCTGGCGTATTTAAAATTTGCGACAGTAAAAAATTAATTTTTGAACAATTTACCATAGAAAAGGCAATCCCTGGCGTAATTAAAATTTGCGACAGTAAAAAATTATTTTTTGAAAAATTTATTGTAGAAAAGGCAATCCCTGGCCCAATTAAAATTTGCGACAGTAAAAAATTATTTTTGAAAAATTTAGTATAGAAAAGGTAACCCCTGGCCTAATTAAAATTTGCGACAGTAAAAAATTATTTTTTGAAAAATTTACTGTAGAAAAGGCAATCCCTGGCGCAATTAAAATTTTCGACAGTAGAAAATTATTTTTTGCAAATTTACTATAGTAAAGGCAATCCCTGCGTAATTAAAATTTGCGACAGTATAAAATTAATTTGTGAAAAATTTACTATAGAGGAGGCAATCCCTGGCGCAATTAAAATTTGCGACAGTAAAAAATTATTTTTCTGAAAAATTTACTGTAGAAAAGACAATCCCTGGCGCAATTCAAATTTGCGACAGTAAAAAATTATTTTTTAAATAATTTACAATAGAAAAGGCAATCCCTGGCGCAATTAAAATTTGCGACAGTAAAAAATTATTTTTTGAACAATTTACTGTAGAAAAGGCAATCCCTGCGCAATTAAAATTTGCGACAGTAGAAAATTATTTTTGAAAAATTTACTGTAGAAAAGGCAATCCCTGGCGCAATTAAAATTTGCGACAGTAGAAAATTATTTTTTGAAAAATTTACTGTACAAAAGGTAATCCCTGGCGTAATTAAAATTTGCGACAGTAAAAAATTATTTTTTGAAAAATTTACTGTAGAA
Source organism: Dioctria linearis (assembly GCA_963930735.1). NCBI lineage: Eukaryota > Metazoa > Arthropoda > Insecta > Diptera > Asilidae > Dioctria > Dioctria linearis. The sequence continues at coordinate 26,885 of CAWVNZ010002237.1, read as the reverse complement.
AAGGCAATCCCTGGCGCAATTAAAATTTTCGACAGTAGAAAATAATTTTTTTGCAAAATTTACTATAGAAAAGGCAATCGCTGGCTTAATTAAAATTTGCGACAGTATAAAATTAATTTTTGAAAAATTTACTATAGAAAAGGCAATCCCCGGCGTAATTAAAATTTGCGACAGTAAAAAATTAATTTTTGAACTATTTACTATAGAAAAGGCAATCCCTGGCGCAATTAAAAGTTGCGACAGTATAAAAACTATTTTTTGCAAAATTTACTATAGAATAGGCAATCCCTGGCGTATTTAAAATTTGCGACAGTAAAAAATTAATTTTGAACAATTTACTATAGAAAAGGCAATCCCTGGCGTAATTGAAGCTTGCGAGAGTAAAAAATTTACTATAGAAAAAGGCAATCCCTGGCGTAATTAAAATTTGCAACAGTAAAAAATTATTTTTTGCAAAATTTACTATAGAATAGGCAATCCCTGGCGTATTTAAAATTTGCGACAGTAAAAAATTAATTTTTGAACAATTTACTATAGAAAAGGCAATCCCTGGCGTAATTAAAATTTGCGACAGTAAAAATTCATTTGTGAAAAATTTACTATAGAAAAGGCAATCCCTGGCGCAATTAAAATTTGCGACAGTAAAAAATTAATTTGTGAAAAATTTACTATAGAAAAGGCAATCCCTGGCGTAATTAATATTTTCGACAGTAAAAAATTATTGTTTTGCAAAATTTACTATAGAAAAGGCAATCCCTGGCGTATTAAAATTTGCGACAGCAAAAAATTATTTTTTTGGAAAATTTACTATAGAAAAGGCAATCCCTGGCGTAATTAATATTTTCGACAGTAAAAAATTATTGTTTTGCAAAATTTACTATAGAAAAGGCAATCCCTGGCGTATTTAAAATTTGCGACAGCAAAAAATTATTTTTTTGGAAAATTTACTATAGAAAAGGCAATACCTGGCGTAATTAAAATTTGCGACAGTAAAAAATTATTTTTTGAATAATTTACTATAGAAAAGGCAATCCCTGGCGTATTTAAAATTTGCGACAGTAAAAAATTATTTTTTGAATAATTTACTATAGAAAAGGCAATCCCTGGCGTATTTAAAAGTTGCGACAGTAAAAAATTAATTTTTGAAAAATTAACTATAGAAAAGGCAATCCCTGGCGCAATTAAAATTTGCGACAGTAAAAAATTATTTTTCTGAAAAATTTACTGTAGAAAAGACAATCCCTGGCGCAATTCAAATTTGCGACAGTAAAAAATTATTTTTTAAATAATTTACAATAGAAAAGGCAATCCCTGGCGCAATTAAAATTTGCGACAGTAAAAAATTATTTTTTGAACAATTTACTGTAGAAAAGGCAATCCCTGGCGCAATTAAAATTTGCGACAGTAGAAAATTATTTTTTGAAAAATTTACTGTAGAAAAGGCAATCCCTGGCGCAATTAAAATTTGCGACAGTAGAAAATTATTTTTTGAAAAATTTACTGTACAAAAGGTAATCCCTGGCGTAATTAAAATTTGCGACAGTAAAAAATTATTTTTGAAAAATTTACTGTAGAAAAGGCAATCCCTGGCGCAATTAAAATTTTCGACAGTAGAAAATAATTTTTTTGCAAAATTTACTATAGAAAAGGCAATCGCTGGCTTAATTAAAATTTGCGACAGTATAAAATTAATTTTTGAAAAATTTACTATAGAAAAGGCAATCCCCGGCGTAATTAAAATTTGCGACAGTAAAAAATTAATTTTTGAACTATTTACTATAGAAAAGGCAATCCCTGGCGCAATTAAAAGTTGCGACAGTATAAAACTATTTTTTGCAAAATTTACTATAGAATAGGCAATCCCTGGCGTATTTAAAATTTGCGACAGTAAAAAATTAATTTTTGAACAATTTACTATAGAAAAGGCAATCCCTGGCGTAATTGAAGCTTGCGAGAGTAAAAAATTTACTATAGAAAAGGCAATCCCTGGCGTAATTAAAATTTGCAACAGTAAAAAATTATTTTTTGCAAAATTTACTATAGAATAGGCAATCCCTGGCGTATTTAAAATTTGCGACAGTAAAAAATTAATTTTTGAACAATTTACTATAGAAAAGGCAATCCCTGGCGTAATTAAAATTTGCGACAGTAAAAATTCATTTGTGAAAAATTTACTATAGAAAAGGCAATCCCTGGCGCAATTAAAATTTGCGACAGTAAAAAATTAATTTGTGAAAAATTTACTATAGAAAAGGCAATCCCTGGCGTAATTAATATTTTCGACAGTAAAAAATTATTGTTTTGCAAAATTTACTATAGAAAAGGCAATCCCTGGCGTATTTAAAATTTGCGACAGCAAAAAATTATTTTTTTGGAAAATTTACTATAGAAAAGGCAATACCTGGCGTAATTAAAATTTGCGACAGTAAAAAATTATTTTTTGAATAATTTACTATAGAAAAGGCAATCCCTGGCGTATTTAAAATTTGCGACAGTAAAAAATTATTTTTTGAATAATTTACTATAGAAAAGGCAATCCCTGGCGTATTTAAAAGTTGCGACAGTAAAAAATTAATTTTTGAAAAATTAACTATAGAAAAGGCAATCCCTGGCGCAATTACAATTTGCGACAGTAAAAAATTATTTTTTTGCAAAATTTACTATAGAAAAGGCAATCCCTGGCGTATCTAAAATTGGCGACAGTATAAAATTAAATTTTGAAAAATTTACTATAGAAAAGGCAATCCCTGGCGTATTTAAAATTTGCGACAGTAAAAAATTATTTTTTGAATAATTTACTATAGAAAAGGCAATCCCTGGCGTAATTAAAATTTGCGACAGTAAAAAATTATTTTTTGAAAAATTTACTGTAGAAAAGGCAATCCCTGGCGCAATTAAAATTTGCGGCAGTATAAAATTATTTTTTGAAAAATTTACTGTAGAAAAGGCAATCCCTGGCGCAATTAAAATTTGCGACAGTAGAAAATTATTTTTTGAAAAATTTACTGTAGAAAAGGCAATCCCTGGCGCAGTTAAAATTTGCGACAGTAGAAAATTATTTTTTGAAAAATTTACTGTAGAAAAGGCAATCCCTGGCGCAATTAAAATTTGCGACAGTAAAAAATTAATTTTTGAAAAATTTACTATAGAAAAGGCAATCCCTGGCGCAATTAAAATTTGCGACAGTAAAAAATTATTTTTTGAAAAATTTACTATAGAAAAGGCAATCCCTGGCGCAATTAAAATTTGCGACAGTAAAAAATTATTTTTTGCAAAATTTACTATAGAAAAGGCAATCCCTGGCGTATTTAAAATTTGCGACAGTAAAAAATAAATTTGTGAAAAATTTACTATAGAAAAGACAATCCCTGGCGCAATTAAAATTTGCGACAGTATAAAATTATTTTTTGCAAAATTTACTATAGAATAGGCAATCCCTGGCGTATTTAAAATTTGAGTCAGTAAAAAATCAATTTTTGAACAATTTACTATATAAAAGCCAATCCCTGGCGTAATTAAAATTTGCGACAGTAAAAAATTATTTTATTGCAAAATTTACTATAGAAAAGGCAATCCCTGGCGTAATTAAAATTTGCGACAGTAAAAAATTATTTTTTGCAAAATTTACTATAGAATAGGCAATCCCTGGCGTATTTAAAATTTGCGACAGTAAAAAATTAATTTTTGAACAATTTACTATAGAAAAGGCAATCCCTGGCGTAATTAAAATTTGCGACAGTAAAAAATTAATTTGTGAAAAATTTACTATAGAAAAGGAAATCCCTGGCGCAATTAAAAATTGCGACAGTAAAAAATTAATTTGTGAAAAATTTACTATAGAAAAGGCAATCCCTGGCGTAATTAAAATTTGCGACAGTAAAAAATTATTTTTTGAATAATTTACTATAGAAAAGGCAATCCCTGGCGTATTTAAAATTTGCGACAGTAAAAAATTATTTTTGAAAAATTTACTGTAGAAAAGGCAATCCCTGGCTTATTTAAAATTTGCGACAATAAAAAATTCTTTTTTTGCAAAATTTACTATAGAAAAGGCAATCCCTGGACAATTAAAATGTGCGACAGTAAAAAATTATTTTTTTGCAAAATTTACTATAGAAAAGGCAATCCCTGGCGTAATTAAAATTTGCGACAGTAAAAAATTATTTTTTGAATAATTTACTATAGAAAAGGCAATCCCTGGCGTATTTAAAATTTGCGACAGTAAAAAATTATTTTTTGAAAAATTTACTGTAGAAAAGGCAATCCCTGGCTTATTTAAAATTTGCGACAGTAAAAAATTATTTTTTGAACAATTTACTATAGAAAAGGCAACCCCTGGCGCAATTAAAAGTTGCGACAGTATAAAACTATTTTTTGCAAAATTTACTATAGAATAGGCAATCCCTGGCGTATTTAAAATTTGCGACAGTAAAAAATTAATTTTTGAACAATTTACTATAGAAAAGGCAATCCCTGGCGTAATTGAAACTTGCAAGAGTAAAAAATTTACTACAGAAAAGGCAATCCCTGGCGTAATTAAAATTTGCAACAGTAAAATATTATTTTTTGCAAAATTTACTATAGAATAGGCAATCCCTGGCGTATTTAAAATTTGCGACAGTAAAAAATTAATTTTTGAACAATTTACTATAGAAAAGGCAATCCCTGGCGTAATTAAAATTTGCGACAGTAAAAATTCATTTTTTTGCAAAATTTACTATGGAAAAGGCAATCCCTGGCGTATTTAAAATTTGCGACATTAAAAAATTATTTTTTTGGAAAATTTACTATAGAAAAGGCAATACCTGGCGTAATTAAAATTTGCGACAGTAAAAAATTATTTTCTGAATAATTTACTATAGAAAAGGCAATCCCTGGCGTATTTAAAATTTGCGACAATAAAAAATTATTTTTTGAATAATTTACTATAGAAAAGGCAATCTCTGGCGTATTTAAAATTTGCGACAGTAAAAAATTAATTTTTGAAAAATTAACTATAGAAAAGGCAATCCCTGGCGCAATTACAATTTGCGACAGTAAAAAATTATTTTTTTGCAAAATTTACTATAGAAAAGGCAATCCCTGGCGTATCTAAAATTTGCGACAGTATAAAATTATTTTTTGAAAAATTTACTGTAGAAAAGGCAATCCCTGGCGTAATTAAAATTTGGGACAGTAAAAAATTAATTTTTGAATAATTTACTATAGAAAAGGCAATCCCTGGCGCAATTAAAATTTGCGACAGTAAAAAATTATTTTTTGAAAAATTTACTATAGAAAAGGCAATCCCTGGCGCAATTAAAATTTGCGACAGTAAAAAATTATTTTTTGCAAAAAATTATTTTTTTGCAAAATTTACTATAGAAAAGGCAATCCCTGGCGTATCTAAAATTTGCGACAGTATAAAATTAAATTTTGAAAAATTTACTATAGAAAAGGCAATCCCTGGCGTATTTAAAATTTGCGACAGTAAAAAATTATTTTTTGAATAATTTACTATAGAAAAGGCAATCCCTGGCGTAATTAAAATTTGCGACAGTAAAAAATTATTTTTTGAAAAATTTACTGTAGAAAAGGCAATCCCTGGCGCAATTAAAATTTGCGACAGTATAAAATTTTTTTTTGAAAAATTTACTGTAGAAAAGGCAATCCCTGGCGCAATTAAAATTTGCGACAGTAGAAAATTATTTTTTGAAAAATTTACTGTAGAAAAGGCAATCCCTGGCGCAGTTAAAATTTGCGACAGTAGAAAATTATTTTTTGAAAAATTTACTGTAGAAAAGGCAATCCCTGGCGCAATTAAAATTTGCGACAGTAAAAAATTAATTTTTGAAAAATTTACTATAGAAAAGGCAATCCCTGGCGCAATTAAAATTTGCGACAGTAAAAAATTATTTTTTGAAAAATTTACTATAGAAAAGGCAATCCCTGGCGCAATTAAAATTTGCGACAGTAAAAAATTATTTTTTGCAAAATTTACTATAGAAAAGGCAATCCCTGGCGTATTTAAAATTTGCGACAGTAAAAAATAAATTTGTGAAAAATTTACTATAGAAAAGGCAATCCCTGGCGCCATTAAAATTTGCGACAGTATAAAATTATTTTTTGCAAAATTTACTATAGAATAGGCAATCCCTGGCGTATTTAAAATTTGCGTCAGTAAAAAATCAATTTTTGAACAATTTACTATATAAAAGCCAATCCCTGGCGTAATTAAAATTTGCGACAGTAAAAAATTATTTTATTGCAAAATATACTATAGAAAAGGCAATCCCTGGCGTAATTAAAATTTGCGACATTAAAAAATTATTTTTTGCAAAATTTACTATAGAATAGGCAATCCCTGGCGTATTTAAAATTTGCGACCGTAAAAAATTAATTTTTGAACAATTTACTATAGAAAAGGCAATCCCTGGCGTATTTAAAATTTGCGACAGTAAAAAATTATTTTTTGAAAAATTTACTGTAGAAAAGGCAATCCCTGGCTTGTTTAAAATTTGCGACAGTAAAAAATTATTTTTTTGCAAAATTTACTATAGAAAAGCCAATCCCTGGCACAATTAAAATGTGCGACAGTAAAAAATTATTTTTTTGCAAAATTTACTATAGAAAAGGCAATCCCTGGCGTAATTAAAATTTGCGACAGTAAAAAATTATTTTTTGAATAATTTACTATAGAAAAGGCAATCCCTGGCGTATTTAAAATTTGCGACAGTAAAAAATTATTTTTTGAAAAATTTACTGTAGAAAAGGCAATACCTGGCTTATTTAAAATTTGCGACAGTAAAAAATTATTTTTTGAATAATTTACTATAGAAAAGGCAATCCCTGGCGTATTTAAAATTTGCGACAGTAAAAAATTAACTTGTGAAAAATTTAATATAGAAAAGGCAATCCCTGGTGCAATTAAAATTTGCGACAGTAAAAAATTATTTTTTTTGCAAAATTTACTATAGAAAAGGCAATCCCTGGCGCAATTAAAATTTGCGACAGTAAAAAATTAATTTGTGAAAAATTTACTATAGAAAAGGCAATCCCTGGCGCAATTAAAATTTGCGAAAGTATAAAATTATTTTTTGCAAAATTTACTATAGAATAGGCAATCTCTGGCGTATTTAAAATTTTCGACAGTAAAAAATTAATTTTTGAACAATTTACTATAGAAAAGGCAATCCCTGGCGTATTTAAAATTTGAGACAGTAAAAAATTATTTTTTGAATAATTTACTGTAGAAAAGGCAATCCCTGGCGTAATTAAAATTTGCGACAGTAAAAAATTATTTTTTGAAAAATTTACTGTAGAAAAGGCAATCCCTGTCGCAATTAAAATTTGCGACAGTATAAAATTATTTTTTGAAAAATTTACTGTAGAAAAGGCAATCCCTGGCGCAATTAAAATTTGCGACAGTAGAAAATTATTTTTTGAAAAATTTACTGTAGAAAAGGCAATCCCTGGCTTGTTTAAAATTTGCGACAGTAAAAAATTATTTTTTTGCAAAATTTACTATAGAAAAGGCAATACCTGGCGTAATTAAAATTTGCGACAGTAAAAAATTATTTTCTGAATAATTTACTATAGAAAAGGCAATCCCTGGCGTATTTAAAATTTGCGACAGTAAAAAATTATTTTTTGAATAATTTACTATAGAAAAGGCAATCCCTGGCGTATTTAAAATTTGCGACAGTAAAAAATTAATTTTTGAAAAATTAACTATAGAAAAGGCAATCCCTGGCGCAATTACAATTTGCGACAGTAAAAAATTATTTTTTTGCAAAATTTACTATAGAAAAGGCAATCCCTGGCGTATCTAAAATTTGCGACAGTATAAAATTAAATTTTGAAAAATTTACTATAGAAAACGCAATCCCTGGCGTATTTAAAATTTGAGATAGTAAAAAATTATTTTTTGAATAATTTACTATAGAAAAGGCAATCCCTGGCGTAATTAAAATTTGCGACAGTAAAAAATTATTTTTTGAAAAATTTACTGTAGAAAAGGCAATCCCTGTCGCAATTAAAATTTGCGACAGTATAAAATTATTTTTTGAAAAATTTACTGTAGAAAAAGCAATCCCTGGCGCAATTAAAATTTGCGACAGTAGAAAATTATTTTTTGAAAAATTTACTGTAGAAATGGCAATCCCTGGCGCAGTTAAAATTTGCGACAGTAGAAAATTATTTTTTGAAAAATTTACTGTAGAAAAGGCAATCCCTGGCGCAATTAAAATTTGGGACAGTAAAAAATTAATTTTTGAATAATTTACTATAGAAAAGGCAATCCCAGGCGCAATTAAAATTTGCGACAGTAAAAAATTATGTTTTGAAAAATTTACTATAGAAAAGGCAATCCCTGGCGCAATTAAAATTTGCGACAGTAAAAAATTATTTTTTGCAAAAAATTATTTTTTTGCAAAATTTACTATAGAAAAGGCAATCCCTGGCGTATCTAAAATTTGCGACAGTATAAAATTAAATTTTGAAAAATTTACTATAGAAAAGGCAATCCCTGGCGTATTTAAAATTTGCGACAGTAAAAAATTATTTTTTGAATAATTTACTATAGAAAAGGCAATCCCTGGCGTAATTAAAATTTGCGACAGTAAAAAATTATTTTTTGAAAAATTTACTGTAGAAAAGGCAATCCCTGGCGCAATTAAAATTTGCGACAGTATAAAATTATTTTTTGAAAAATTTACTGTAGAAAAGGCAATCCCTGGCGCAGTTAATATTTGCGACAGTAGAAAATTATTTTTTGAAAAATTTACTGTAGAAAAGGCAATCCCTGGCGCAGTTAAAATTTGCGACAGTAGAAAATTATTTTTTGAAAAATTTACTGCAGAAAAGGCAATCCCTGGCGCAATTAAAATTTGGGACAGTAAAAAATTAATTTTTGAATAATTTACTATAGAAAAGGCAATCCCAGGCGCAATTAAAATTTGCGACAGTATAAAATTATTTTTTGCAAAATTTACTATAGAATAGGCAATCCCTGGCGTATTCAAAATTTTCGACCATAAAAAATTAATTTTTGAACAATTTACTATAGAAAAGGCAATCCCTGGCGTATTTAAAATTTGCGACAGTAAAAAATTATTTTTTGAAAAATTTACTGTAGAAAAGGCAATCCCTGGCTTATTTAAAATTTGCGACAGTAAAAAATTATTTTTTGAATAATTTACTATAGAAAAGGCAATCCCTGGCGTATTTAAAATTTGCGACAGTAAAAAATTAACTTGTGAAAAATTTAATATAGAAAAGGCAATCCCTGGTGCAATTAAAATTTGCGACAGTAAAAAATTATTTTTTTTGCAAAATTTACTATAGAAAAGGCAATCCCTGGCACAATTAAAATGTGCGACAGTAAAAAATTATTTTTTTGCAAAATTTACTATAGAAAAGGCAATCCCTGGCGTAATTAAAATTTGCGACAGTAAAAAATTATTTTTTGAATAATTTACTATAGAAAAGGCAATCCCTGGCGTATTTAAAATTTGCGACAGTAAAAAATTATTTTTTGAAAAATTTACTGTAGAAAATGCAATCCCTGGCTTATTTAAAATTTGCGACAGTAAAAAATTATTTTTTGAATAATTTACTATAGAAAAGGCAATCCCTGGCGTATTTAAAATTTGCGACAGTAAAAAATTAAATTGTGAAAAATTTAATATAGAAAAGGCAATCCCTGGTGCAATTAAAATTTGCGACAGTAAAAAATTATTTTTTTGCAAAATTTACTATAGAAAAGGCAATCCCTGGCGCAATTAAAATTTGCGACAGTAAACAATTAATTTGTGAAAAATTTACTATAGAAAAGGCAATCCCTGGCGCAATTAAAATTTGCGAAAGTATAAAATTATTTTTTGCAAAATTTACTATAGAATAGGCAATCTCTGGCGTATTTAAAATTTTCGACAGTAAAAAATTAATTTTTGAACAATTTACTATAGAAAAGGCAATCCCTGGCGTAATTAAAACTTGCGACAGTAAAAAATTATTTTTTTGCAAAATTTACTATAGAAAAGGCAATCCCTGGCGTAATTGAAATTTGCGACAGTAAAAAATTATTTTTTGCAAAATTTTAGTATAGAATAGGCAATCCCTGGCGTATTTAAAATTTGCGACAGTAAAAAATTAATTTTTGAACAAATTACTATAGAAAAGGCAATCCCTGGCGTAATTAAAATTTGCGACAGTAAAAAATTAATTTGTGAAAAATTTACTATAGAAAAGGCAATCCCTGGCGCAATTAAAATTTGCGACAGTAAAAAATTAATTTGTGAAAAATTTACTATAGAAAAGGCAATCCCTGGCGTAATTAAAATTTGCGACAGTAAAAAATTATTTTTTTGCAAAATTTACTATAGAAAAGGCAATCCCTGGCGTATTTAAAATTTGCGACAGTAAAAAATTATTTTTTTGCAAAATTTACTATAGAAAAGGCAATCCCTGGCGTATTTAAAATTCGCGACAGTAAAAAATTATTTTTTTGCAAAATTTACTATAGAAAAGGCAATCCCTGGCGTATTTAAAATTTGCGAGAGTAAAAAATTGTTTTTTGAAAAAATTTACTATAGAATAGGCAATCCCTGGCGTATTTAAAATTTGCGACAGTGAAAAATTAATTTTTGAACAATTTCCTATAGAAAAGGCAATCCTTGGCGTAATTAAAATTTGCGACAGTAAAAAATTAATTTGTGAAAAATTTACTATAGAAAAGGCAATCCCTGGCACAATTAAAATGTGCGACAGTAAAAAATTATTTTTTTGCAAAATTTACTATAGAAAAGGCAATCCCTGGCGTAATTAAAATTTGCGACACTAAAAAATTATTTTTTGAATAATTTACTATAGAAAAGGCAATCCCTGGCGTATTTAAAATTTGCGACAGTAAAAAATTATTTTTTGAAAAATTTACTGTAGAAAAGGCAATCCCTGGCTTATTTAAAATTTGCGAGAGTAAAAAATTATTTTTTGAATAATTTACTATAGAAAAGGCAATCCCTGGCGAATTTAAAATTTGCGACAGTAAAAAATTAATTTGTGAAAAATTTACTATAGAAAAGGCAATCCCTGGCGCAATTAAAATTTGCGACAGTAAAAAATTATTTTTTTTGCAAAATTTACTATAGAAAAGGCAATCCCTGGCGCAATTAAAATTTGCGACAGTAAAAAATTATTTTTTTGCAAAATTTACTATAGAATAGGCAATCCCTGGCGTAATTAAAATTTGCGACAGTAAAAAATTGTTTTTTGAAAAATTTACTATAGAAAAGGCAATCCCTGGCGAATTTAAAATTTGCGACAGTAAAAAATTAATTTGTGAAAAATTTACTATAGAAAAGGCAATCCCTGGCGCAATTAAAATTTGCGACAGTAAAAAATTATTTTTTTTGCAAAATTTACTATAGAAAAGGCAATCCCTGGCGCAATTAAAATTTGCGACAGTAAAAAATTATTTTTTTGCAAAATTTACTATAGAAAAGGCAATCCCTGGCGTAATTAAAATTTGCGACAGTAAAAAATTATTTTTTGAATAATTTACTATAGAAAAGGCAATCCCTGGCGTATTTAAAATTTGCGACAGTAAAAAATTATTTTTTGAAAAATTTACTGTAGAAAAGGCAATCCCTGGCTTATTTAAAATTTGCGACAGTAAAAAATTATTTTTTGAATAATTTACTATAGAAAAGGCAATCCCTGGCGTATTTAAAATTTGCGACAGTAAAAAATTAACTTGTGAAAAATTTAATATAGAAAAGGCAATCCCTGGTGCAACTAAAATTTGCGACAGTAAAAAATTATTTTTTTGCAAAATTTACTATAGAAAAGGCAATCCCTGGCGCAATTAAAATTTGCGACAGTAAAAAATTAATTTGTGAAAAATTTACTATAGAAAAGGCAATCCCTGGCGCAATTAAAATTTGCGAAAGTATAAAATTATTTTTTGCAAAATTTACTATAGAATAGGCAATCTCTGGCGTATTTAAAATTTTCGACAGTAAAAAATTAATTTTTGAACAATTTACTATAGAAAAGGCAATCCCTGGCGTAATTAAAACTTGCGACAGTAAAAAATTATTTTTTTGCAAAATTTACTATAGAAAAGGCAATCCCTGGCGTAATTGAAATTTGCGACAGTAAAAAATTATTTTTTGCAAAATTTTAGTATAGAATAGGCAATCCCTGGCGTATTTAAAATTTGCGACAGAAAAAAATTAATTTTTGAACAAATTACTATAGAAAAGGCAATCCCTGGCGTAATTAAAATTTGCGACAGTAAAAAATTAATTTGTGAAAAATTTACTATAGAAAAGGCAATCCTTGGCGTGATTAAAATTTGCGACAGTAAAAAATTAATTTGTGAAAAATTTACTATAGAAAAGGCAATCCCTGGCGTAATTAAAATTTGCGACAGTAAAAAATTATTTTTTTGCAAAATTTACTATAGAAAATGCAATCCCTGGCGTAATTAAAATTTGCGACACTAAAAAATTATTTTTTGAATAATTTACTATAGAAAAGGCAATCCCTGGCGTATTTAAAATTTGCGACAGTAAAAAATTATTTTTTGAAAAATTTACTGTAGAAAAGGCAATCCCTGGCTTATTTAAAATTTGCGACAGTAAAAAATTATTTTTTGAATAATTTACTATAGAAAAGGCAATCCCTGGCGTATTTAAAATTTGCGACAGTAAAAAATTAACTTGTGAAAAATTTAATATAGAAAAGGCAATCCCTGGTGCAACTAAAATTTGCGACAGTAAAAAATTATTTTTTTGCAAAATTTACTATAGAAAAGGCAATCCCTGGCGCAATTAAAATTTGCGACAGTAAAAAATTAATTTGTGAAAAATTTACTATAGAAAAGGCAATCCCTGGCGCAATTAAAATTTGCGAAAGTATAAAATTATTTTTTGCAAAATTTACTATAGAATAGGCAATCTCTGGCGTATTTAAAATTTTCGACAGTAAAAAATTAATTTTTGAACAATTTACTATAGAAAAGGCAATCCCTGGCGTAATTAAAACTTGCGACAGTAAAAAATTATTTTTTTGCAAAATTTACTATAGAAAAGGCAATCCCTGGCGTAATTGAAATTTGCGACAGTAAAAAATTATTTTTTGCAAAATTTTAGTATAGAATAGGCAATCCCTGGCGTATTTAAAATTTGCGACAGAAAAAAATTAATTTTTGAACAAATTACTATAGAAAAGGCAATCCCTGGCGTAATTAAAATTTGCGACAGTAAAAAATTAATTTGTGAAAAATTTACTATAGAAAAGGCAATCCTTGGCGTGATTAAAATTTGCGACAGTAAAAAATTAATTTGTGAAAAATTTACTATAGAAAAGGCAATCCCTGGCGTAATTAAAATTTGCGACAGTAAAAAATTATTTTTTTGCAAAATTTACTATAGAAAATGCAATCCCTGGCGTAATTAAAATTTGCCACACTAAAAAATTATTTTTTGAATAATTTACTATAGAAAAGGCAATCCCTGGCGTATTTAAAATTTGCGACAGTAAAAAATTATTTTTTGAAAAATTTACTGTAGAAAAGGCAATCCCTGGCTTATTTAAAATTTGCGACAGTAAAAAATTATTTTTTGAATAATTTACTATAGAAAAGGCAATCCCTGGCGAATTTAAAATTTGCGACAGTAAAAAATTAATTTGTGAAAAATTTACTATAGAAAAGGCAATCCCTGGCGCAATTAAAATTTGCGACAGTAAAAAATTATTTTTTTTTGCAAAATTTACTATAGAAAAGGCAATCCCTGGCGCAATTAAAATTTGCGACAGTAAAAAATTATTTTTTTGCAAAATTTACTATAGAAAAGGCAATCCCTGGCGTAATTAAAATTTGCGACAGTAAAAAATTGTTTTTTGAAAAATTTACTATAGAAAAGGCAATCCCTGGCGAATTTAAAATTTGCGACAGTAAAAAATTAATTTGTGAAAAATTTACTATAGAAAAGGCAATCCCTGGCGCAATTAAAATTTGCGACAGTAAAAAATTATTTTTTTTGCAAAATTTACTATAGAAAAGGCAATCCCTGGCGCAATTAAAATTTGCGACAGTAAAAAATTATTTTTTTGCAAAATTTACTATAGAAAAGGCAATCCCTGGCGTAATTAAAATTTGCGACAGTAAAAAATTATTTTTTGAATAATTTACTATAGAAAAGGCAATCCCTGGCGTATTTAAAATTTGCGACAGTAAAAAATTATTTTTTGAAAAATTTACTGTAGGAAAGGCAATCCCTGGCTTATTTAAAATTTGCGACAGTAAAAAATTATTTTTTGAATAATTTACTATAGAAAAGGCAATCCCTGGCGTATTTAAAATTTGCGACAGTAAAAAATTAACTTGTGAAAAATTTAATATAGAAAAGGCAATCCCTGGTGCAATTAAAATTTGCGACAATAAAAAATTATTTTTTTGCAAAATTTACTATAGAAAAGGCAATCCCTGGCGCAATTAAAATTTGCGACAGTAAAAAATTAATTTGTGAAAAATTTACTATAGAAAAGGCAATCCCTGGCGCAATTAAAATTTGCGAAAGTATAAAATTATTTTTTGCAAAATTTACTATAGAATAGGCAATCTCTGGCGTATTTAAAATTTTCGACAGTAAAAAATTAATTTTTGAACAATTTGCTATAGAAAAGGCAATCCCTGGCGTAATTAAAACTTGCGACAGTAAAAAATTATTTTTTTGCAAAATTTACTATAGAAAAGGCAATCCCTGGCGTAATTGAAATTTGCGACAGTAAAAAATTATTTTTTGCAAAATTTTAGTATAGAATAGGCAATCCCTGGCGTATTTAAAATTTGCGACAGTAAAAAATTAATTTTTGAACAAATTACTATAGAAAAGGCAATCCCTGGCGTAATTAAAATTTGCGACAGTAAAAAATTAATTTGTGAAAAATTTACTATAGAAAAGGCAATCCTTGGCGTAATTAAAATTTGCGACAGTAAAAAATTAATTTGTGAAAAATTTACTATAGAAAAGGCAATCCCTGGCGTAATTAAAATTTGCGACAGTAAAAAATTATTTTTTTGCAAAATTTACTATAGAAAATGCAATCCCTGGCGTAATTAAAATTTGCGACACTAAAAAATTATTTTTTGAATAATTTACTATAGAAAAGGCAATCCCTGGCGTATTTAAAATTTGCGACAGTAAAAAATTATTTTTTGAAAAATTTACTGTAGAAAAGGCAATCCCTGGCTTATTTAAAATTTGCGACAGTAAAAAATTATTTTTTGAATAATTTACTATAGAAAAGGCAATCCCTGGCGAATTTAAAATTTGCGACAGTAAAAAATTAATTTGTGAAAAATTTACTATAGAAAAGGCAATCCCTGGCGCAATTAAAATTTGCGACAGTAAAAAATTATTTTTTTTTGCAAAATTTACTATAGAAAAGGCAATCCCTGGCGCAATTAAAATTTGCGACAGTAAAAAATTATTTTTTTGCAAAATTTACTATAGAAAAGGCAATCCCTGGCGTAATTAAAATTTGCGACAGTAAAAAATTGTTTTTTGAAAAATTTACTATAGAAAAGGCAATCCCTGGCGAATTTAAAATTTGCGACAGTAAAAAATTAATTTGTGATAAATTTACTATAGAAAAGGCAATCCCTGGCGCAATTAAAATTTGCGACAGTAAAAAATTATTTTTTTTGCAAAATTTACTATAGAAAAGGCAATCCCTGGCGCAATTAAAATTTGCGACAGTAAAAAATTATTTTTTTGCAAAATTTACTATAGAAAAGGCAATCCCTGGCGTAATTAAAATTTGCGACAGTAAAAAATTATTTTTTGAATAATTTACTATAGAAAAGGCAATCCCTGGCGTATTTAAAATTTGCGACAGTAAAAAATTATTTTTTGAAAAATTTACTGTAGAAAAGGCAATCCCTGGCTTATTTAAAATTTGCGACAGTAAAAAATTATTTTTTGAATAATTTACTATAGAAAAGGCAATCCCTGGCGTATTTAAAATTTGCGACAGTAAAAAATTAACTTGTGAAAAATTTAATATAGAAAAGGCAATCCCTGGTGCAATTAAAATTTGCGACAATAAAAAATTATTTTTTTGCAAAATTTACTATAGAAAAGGCAATCCCTGGCGCAATTAAAATTTGCGACAGTAAAAAATTAATTTGTGAAAAATTTACTATAGAAAAGGCAATCCCTGGCGCAATTAAAATTTGCGAAAGTATAAAATTATTTTTTGCAAAATTTACTATAGAATAGGCAATCTCTGGCGTATTTAAAATTTTCGACAGTAAAAAATTAATTTTTGAACAATTTGCTATAGAAAAGGCAATCCCTGGCGTAATTAAAATTTGCGACAGTAAAAAATTAATTTGTGAAAAATTTACTATAGAAAAGGCAATCCCTGGCGCAATTAAAATTTGCGACAGTAAAAAATTAATTTGTGAAAAATTTACTATAGAAAAGGCAATCCCTGGCGTAATTAAAATTTGCGACAGTAAAAAATAATTTTTTTGCAAAATTTACTATAGAAAAGGCAATCCCTGGCGTATTTAAAATTTGCGACAGTAAAAAATTATTTTTTTGCAAAATTTACTATAGAAAAGGCAATCCCTGGCGTATTTAAAATTCGCGACAGTAAAAAATTATTTTTTTGCAAAATTTACTATAGAAAAGGCAATCCCTGGCGTATTTAAAATTTGCGAGAGTAAAAAATTGTTTTTTGAAAAAATTTACTATAGAATAGGCAATCCCTGGCGTATTTAAAATTTGCGACAGTGAAAAATTAATTTTTGAACAATTTACTATAGAAAAGGCAATCCTTGGCGTAATTAAAATTTGCGACAGTAAAAAATTAATTTGTGAAAAATTTACTATAGAAAAGGCAATCCCTGGCACAATTAAAATGTGCGACAGTAAAAAATTATTTTTTTGCAAAATTTACTATAGAAAAGGCAATCCCTGGCGTAATTAAAATTTGCGACACTAAAAAATTATTTTTTGAATAATTTACTATAGAAAAGGCAATCCCTGGCGTATTTAAAATTTGCGACAGTAAAAAATTATTTTTTGAAAAATTTGCTGTAGAAAAGGCAATCCCTGGCGTAATTGAAATTTGCGACAGTAAAAAATTATTTTTTGCAAAATTTTAGTATAGAATAGGCAATCCCTGGCGTATTTAAAATTTGCGACAGTAAAAAATTAATTTTTGAACAATTTACTATAGAAAAGGCAATCCCTGGCGTTTCTAAAATTTGCGACAGTAAAAAATTATTTTTTGAAAAATTTACTGTAGAAAAGGCAATCCCTGGCTTATTTAAAATTTGCGACAGTAAAAAATTATTTTTTTGCAAAATTTACTATAGATAAGCCAATCCCTGGCACAATTAAAATGTGCGACAGTAAAAAATTATTTTTTTGCAAAATTTACTATAGAAAAGGCAATCCCTGGCGTAATTAAAATTTGCGACAGTAAAAAATTATTTTTTGAATAATTTACTATAGAAATGTCAATCCCTGGCGTATTTAAAATTTGCGACAGTAAAAAATTATTTTTTGAAAAATTTACTGTAGAAAAGGCAATCCCTGGCTTATTTAAAATTTGCGACAGTAAAAAATTATTTTTTGAATAATTTACTATAGAAAAGGCAATCCCTGGCTTATTTAAAATTTGCGACAGTAAAAAATTAAATTGTGAAAAATTTAATATAGAAAAGGCAATCCCTGGTGCAATTAAAATTTGCGACAGTAAAAAATTATTTTTTTGCAAAATTTACTATAGAAAAGGCAATCCCTGGCGCAATTAAAATTTGCGAGAGTAAAAAATTAATTTGTGAAAAATTTACTATAGAAAAGGCAATCCCTGGCGCAATTAAAATTTGCGAAAGTATAAAATTATTTTTTGCAAAATTTACTATAGAATTGGCAATCTCTGGCGTATTTAAAATTTTCGACAGTAAAAAATTAATTTTTGAACAATTTACTATAGAAAAGGCAATCCCTGGCGTAATTAAAACTTGCGACAGTAAAAAATTATTTTTTTGCAAAATTTACTATAGAAAAGGCAATCCCTGGCGTAATTGAAATTTGCGACAGTAAAAAATTATTTTTTGCAAAATTTTAGTATAGAATAGGCAATCCCTGGCGTATTTAAAATTTGCGACAGTAAAAAATTAATTTTTGAACAAATTACTATAGAAAAGGCAATCCCTGGCGTAATTAAAATTTGCGACAGTAAAAAATTAATTTGTGAAAAATTTACTATAGAAAAGGCAATCCCTGGCGCAATTAACATTTGCGACAGTAAAAAATTAATTTGTGAAAAATTTACTATAGAAAAGGCAATCCCTGGCGTAATTAAAATTTGCGACAGTAAAAAATTATTTTTTTGCAAAATTTACTATAGAAAAGGCAATCCCTGGCGTATTTAAAATTCGCGACAGTAAAAAATTATTTTTTTGCAAAATTTACTATAGAAAAGGCAATCCCTGGCGTATTTAAAATTTGCGAGAGTAAAAAATTGTTTTTTGAAAAAAATTACTATAGAATAGGCAATCCCTGGCGTATTTAAAATTTGCGACAGTGAAAAATTAATTTTTGAACAATTTACTATACAAAAGGCAATCCTTGGCGTAATTAAAATTTGCGAAAGTAAAAAATTAATTTGTGAAAAATTTACTATAGAAAAGGCAATCCCTGGCACAATTAAAATGTTTGACAGTAAAAAATTATTTTTTTGCAAAATTTACTATAGAAAAGGCAATCCCTGGCGTAATTAAAATTTGCGACACTAAAAAATTATTTTTTGAATAATTTACTATAGAAAAGGCAATCCCTGGCGTATTTAAAATTTGCGACAGTAAAAAATTATTTTTTGAAAAATTTACTGTAGAAAAGGCAATCCCTGGCTTATTTAAAATTTGCGACAGTAAAAAATTATTTTTTGAATAATTTACTATAGAAAAGGCAATCCCTGGCGAATTTAAAATTTGCGACAGTAAAAAATTAATTTGTGAAAAATTTACTATAGAAAAAGCAATCCCTGGCGCAATTAAAATTTGCGACAGTAAAAAATTATTTTTTTTGCAAAATTTACTATAGAAAAGGCAATCCCTGGCGCAATTAAAATTTGCGACAGTAAAAAATTATTTTTTTGCAAAATTTACTATAGAAAAGGCAATCCCTGGCGTAATTAAAATTTGCGACAGTAAAAAATTGTTTTTTGAAAAATTTACTATAGAAAAGGAAATCCATGGCGAATTTAAAATTTGCGACAGTAAAAAATTAATTTGTGAAAAATTTACTATAGAAAAGGCAATCCCTGGCGCAATTAAAATTTGCGACAGTAAAAAATTTTTTTTTTGCAAAATTTACTATAGAAAAGGCAATCCCTGGCGCAATTAAAATTTGCGACAGTAAAAAATTATTTTTTTGCAAAATTTACTATAGAAAAGGCAATCCCTGGCGTAATTAAAATTTGCGACAGTAAAAAATTATTTTTTGAATAATTTACTATAGAAAAGGCAATCCCTGGCGTATTTAAAATTTGCGACAGTAAAAAATTATTTTTTGAAAAATTTACTGTAGAAAAGGCAATCCCTGGCTTATTTAAAATTTGCGACAGTAAAAAATTATTTTTTGAATAATTTACTATAGAAAAGGCAATCCCTGGCGTATTTAAAATTTGCGACAGTAAAAAATTAACTTGTGAAAAATTTAATATAGAAAAGGCAATCCCTGGTGCAACTAAAATTTGCGACAGTAAAAAATTATTTTTTTGCAAAATTTACTATAGAAAAGGCAATCCCTGGCGCAATTAAAATTTGCGACAGTAAAAAATTAATTTGTGAAAAATTTACTATAGAAAAGGCAATCCCTGGCGCAATTAAAATTTGCGAAAGTATAAAATTATTTTTTGCAAAATTTACTATAGAATTGGCAATCTCTGGCGTATTTAAAATTTTCGACAGTAAAAAATTAATTTTTGAACAATTTACTATAGGAAAGGCAATCCCTGGCGTAATTAAAACTTGCGACAGTAAAAAATAATTTTTTTGCAAAGTTTTAGTATAGAATAGGCAATCCCTGGCGTATTTAAAATTTGCGACAGTAAAAAATTAATTTTTGAACAAATTACTATAGAAAAGGCAATCCCTGGCGTAATTAAAATTTGCGACAGTAAAAAATTAATTTGTGAAAAATTTACTATAGAAAAGGCAATCCTTGGCGTAATTAAAATTTGCGACAGTAAAAAATTAATTTGTGAAAAATTTACTATAGAAAAGGCAATCCCTGGCGTATTTAAAATTTGCGACAGTAAAAAATTATTTTTTTGCAAAATTTACTATAGAAAAGGCAATCCCTGGCGTAATTAAAATTTGCGACACTAAAAAATTATTTTTTGAATAATTTACTATAGAAAAGGCAATCCCTGGCGTATTTAAAATTTGCGACAGTAAAAAATTATTTTTTGAAAAATTTACTGTAGAAAAGGCAATCCCTGGCTTATTTAAAATTTGCGACAGTAAAAAATTATTTTTTGAATAATTTACTATAGAAAAGGCAATCCCTGGCGAATTTAAAATTTGCGACAGTAAAAAATTAATTTGTGAAAAATTTACTATAGAAAAGGCAATCCCTGGCGCAATTAAAATTTGCGACAGTAAAAAATTATTTTTTTTTGCAAAATTTACTATAGAAAAGGCAATCCCTGGCGCAATTAAAATTTGCGACAGTAAAAAATTATTTTTTTGCAAAATTTACTATAGAAAATTCAATCCCTGGCGTAATTAAAATTTGCGACAGTAAAAAATTGTTTTTTGAAAAATTTACTATAGAAAAGGCAATCCCTGGCGTAATTAAAATTTGCGACAGTAAAAAATTATTTTTTGAATAATTTACTATAGAAAAGGCAATCCCTGGCGTATTTAAAATTTGCGACAGTAAAAAATTATTTTTTGAAAAATTTACTGTAGAAAAGGCAATCCCTGGCTTATTTAAAATTTGCGACAGTAAAAAATTATTTTTTGAATAATTTACTATAGAAAAGGCAATCCTTGGCGTATTTAAAATTTGCGACAGTAAAAAATTAACTTGTGAAAAATTTAATATAGAAAAGGCAATCCCTGGTGCAATTAAAATTTGCGACAGTAAAAAATTATTTTTTTGCAAAATTTACTATAGAAAAGGCAATCCCTGGCTCAATTAAAATTTGCGACAGTAAAAAATTAATTTGTGAAAAATTTACTATAGAAAAGGCAATCCCTGGCGCAATTAAAATTTGCGAAAGTATAAAATTATTTTTTGCAAAATTTACTATAGAATAGGCAATCTCTGGCGTATTTAAAATTTTCGACAGTAAAAAATTAATTTTTGAACAATTTGCTATAGAAAAGGCAATCCCTGGCGTAATTAAAACTTGCGACAGTAAAAAATTATTTTTTTGCAAAATTTACTATAGAAAAGGCAATCTCTGGCGTAATTGAAATTTGCGACAGTAAAAAATTATTTTTTGCAAAATTTTAGTATAGAATAGGCAATCCCTGGCGTATTTAAAATTTGCGACAGTAAAAAATTAATTTTTGAACAAATTACTATAGAAAAGGCAATCCCTGGCGTAATTAAAATTTGCGACAGTAAAAAATTAATTTGTGAAAAATTTACTATAGAAAAGGCAATCCCTGGCGCAATTAAAATTTGCGACAGTAAAAAATTAATTTGTGAAAAATTTACTATAGAAAAGGCAATCCCTGGCGTAATTAAAATTTGCGACAGTAAAAAATTATTTTTTTGCAAAATTTACTATAGAAAAGGCAATCCCTGGCGTATTTAAAATTTGCGACAGTAAAAAATTATTTTTTTGCAAAATTTACTATAGAAAAGGCAATCCTGGCGTATTTAAAATTCGCGACAGTAAAAAATTTATTTTTTTGCAAAATTTACTATAGAAAAGGCAATCCCTGGCGTATTTAAAATTTGCGAGAGTAAAAAATTGTTTTTTGAAAAAATTTACTATAGAATAGGCAATCCCTGGCGTATTTAAAATTTGCGACAGTGAAAAATTAATTTTTGAACAATTTACTATAGAAAAGGCAATCCTTGGCGTAATTAAAATTTGCGACAGTAAAAAATTAATTTGTGAAAAATTTACTATAGAAAAGGCAATCCCTGGCACAATTAAAATGTGCGACAGTAAAAAATTATTTTTTTGCAAAATTTACTATAGAAAAGGCAATCCCTGGTGTAATTAAAATTTGCGACACTAAAAAATTATTTTTTGAATAATTTACTATAGGAAAGGCAATCCCTGGCGTATTTAAAATTTGCGACAGTAAAAAATTATTTTTTGAAAAATTTACTGTAGAAAAGGCAATCCCTGGCTTATTTAAAATTTGCGACAGTAAAAAATTATTTTTTGAATAATATACTATAGAAAAGGCAATCCCTGGCGAATTTAAAATTTGCGACAGTAAAAAATTAATTTCTGAAAAATTTACTATAGAAAAGGCAATCCCTGGCGCAATTAAAATTTGCGACAGTAAAAAATTATTTTTTTTGCAAAATTTACTATAGAAAAGGCAATCCCTGGCGCAATTAAAATTTGCGACAGTAAAAAATTATTTTTTTGCAAAATTTACTATAGAAAAGGCAATCCCTGGCGTAATTAAAATTTGCGACAGTAAAAAATTGTTTTTTGAAAAATTTACTGTAGAAAAGGCAATCCCTGGCGTAATTAAAATTTGCGACAGTAAAAAATTAATTTGTGAAAAATTTACTATAGAAAAGGCAATCCCTGGCGCAATTAAAATTTGCGACAGTAAAAAATTAATTTGTGAAAAATTTACTATAGAAAAGGCAATCCCTGGCGTAATTAAAATTTTCGACAGTAAAAAATTATTTTTTGAAAAATTTACTGTAGAAAAGGCAATCCCTGGCCCAATTAAAATTTGCGACAGTAGAAAATTATTTTTTAAAAAATTTACTGTAGAAAAGGCAATCCCTGGCGTAATTAAAATTTGCGACAGTAAAAAATTAATTTGTGAAAAATTTACTATAGAAAAGGCAATCCCTGGCGCAATTAAAATTTGCGACAGTAAAAAATTAATTTGTGAAAAATTTACTATAGAAAAGGCAATCCCTGGCGTAATTAAAATTTGCGACAGTAAAAAATTGTTTTTTGAAAAATTTACTGTAGAAAAGGCAATCCCTGGCGTATTTAAAATTTGCGACAGTAAAAAATTAATTTGTGAAAAATTTACTATAGAAAAGGCAAGCCCTGGCGCAATTAAAATTTGCGACAGTAAAAAATTAATTTGTGAAAAATTTACTATAGAAAAGGCAATCCCTGGCGTAATTAAAATTTGCGACAGTAAAAAATTATTTTTTGAAAAATTTACTGTAGAAAAGGCAATCCCTGGCGCAATTAAAATTTGCGACAGTAGAAAATTATTTTTTGAAAAATTTACTGTAGAAAAGGCAATCCTGGCGTAATTAAAATTTGCGACAGTAGAAAATTATTTTTTGAAAAATTTTACTATAGAAAAGGCAATCCCTGGCGTATTTAAAATTTGCGACAGTAAAAAATTATTTTTTTTGCAAAATTTACTATAGAAAAGGCAATTCCTGTCGTATTTCAAATTTGCGACAGTAAAAAATTATTTTTTTGCAAAATTTACTATAGTAAAGGCAATCCCTGGCGTATTTAAAATTTGCGAGAGTAAAAAATTATTTTTTGCAAAAAATTTACTATAGAATAAGCAATCCCTGGCGTATTAAAAATTTGCGACAGTAAAAAATTAATTTTTGAACAATTTACTATAGAAAAGGCAATCCCTGGCGTAATTTAAATTTGCGACAGTAAAAAATTGTTTTTTGAAAAATTTACTATAGAAAAGGCAATCCCTGGCGAATTTAAAATTTGCGACAGTAAAAAATTAATTTGTGAAAAATTTACTATAGAAAAGGCAATCCCTGGCGCAATTAAAATTTGCGACAGTAAAAAATAATTTTTTTTTGCAAAATTTACTATAGAAAAGGCAATCCCTGGCGCAATTAAAATTTGCGACAGAAAAAAATTATTTTTTTGCAAAATTTACTATAGAAAAGGCAATCCTGGCGTAATTAAAATTTGCGACAGTAAAAAATTATTTTTTGAATAATTTACTATAGAAAAGGCAATCCCTGGCGTATTTAAAATTTGCGACAGTAAAAAATTATTTTTTGAAAAATTTACTGTAGAAAAGGCAATCCTGGCTTATTTAAAATTTGCGACAGTAAAAAATTATTTTTTGAATAATTTACTATAGATAAAGGCAATCCCTGGCGTATTTAAAATTTGCGACAGTAAAAAATTAACTTGTGAAAAATTTAATATAGAAAAGGCAATCCCTGGTGCAATTAAAATTTGCGACAGTAAAAAATTATTTTTT
The DNA here is from genome assembly GCA_963930735.1 of Dioctria linearis. NCBI lineage: Eukaryota > Metazoa > Arthropoda > Insecta > Diptera > Asilidae > Dioctria > Dioctria linearis. The sequence continues at coordinate 2,446 of CAWVNZ010002237.1, read as the reverse complement.
GCAAAATTTACTATAGAAAAAGGCAATCCCTGGCGCAATTAAAATTTGCGACAGTAAAAAATTAATTTGTGAAAAATTTACTATAGAAAAGGCAATCCCTGGCGCAATTAAAATTTGCGAAAGTATAAAATAATTTTTTGCAAAATTTACTATAGAATAGGCAATCTCTGGCGTATTTAAAATTTTCGACAGTAAAAAATTAATTTTTGAACAATTTGCTATAGAAAAGGCAATCACTGGCGTAATTAAAACTTGCGACAGTAAAAAAATTATTTTTTTGCAAAATTACTATAGAAAAGGCAATCCCTGGCGTAATTGAAATTTGCGACAGTAAAAAATTATTTTTTGCAAAATTTTAGTATAGAATAGGCAATCCCTGGCGTATTTAAAATTTGCGACAGTAAAAATTAATTTTTGAACAAATTACTATAGAAAAGGCAATCCCTGGCGTAATTAAAATTTGCGACAGTAAAAAATTAATTTGTGAAAAATTTACTATAGAAAAGGCAATCCCTGTCGCAATTAAAATTTGCGACAGTAAAAAAATTAATTTGTGAAAAATTTACTATAGAAAAGGCAATCCTGGCGTAATTAAAATTTGCGACAGTAAAAAAATTATTTTTTGCAAAATTTACTATAGAAAAGGCAATCCCTGGCGTATTTAAAATTTGCGACAGTAAAAAATTATTTTTTTGCAAAATTTACTATAGAAAAGGCAATCCCTGGCGTATTTAAAATTCGCGACAGTAAAAAAATTATTTTTTTTGCAAAATTTACTATAGAAAAGGCAATCCCTGGCGTATTTAAAATTTGCGAGAGTAAAAAATTGTTTTTGAAAAATTTACTATAGGAATAGGCAATCCCTGGCGTATTTAAAATTTGCGACAGTGAAAAATTAATTTTGAACAATTTACTATAGAAAAGGCAATCCTTGGCGTAATTAAAATTTGCGACAGTAAAAAATTATTTTTTTGCAAATTTACTATAGAAAAGGCAATCCCTGGCGTAATTAAAATTTGCGACACTAAAAAATTATTTTTTGAATATTTACTATAGAAAAGGCAATCCCTGGCGTATTTAAAATTTGCGACAGTAAAAAATTATTTTTTGAAAAATTTACTGTAGAAAAAGGCAATCCCTGGCTTATTTAAAATTTGCGACAGTAAAAAATTATTTTTTGAATAATTTACTATAGAAAAGGCAATCCCTGGCGAATTTAAAATTTGCGACAGTAAAAAATTAATTTGTGAAAAATTTACTATAGAAAAGGCAATCCCTGGCGCAATTAAAATTTGCGACAGTAAAAAATTATTTTTTTTGCAAAATTTACTATAGAAAAGGCAATCCTGGCGCAATTAAAATTTGCGACAGTAAAAAATTATTTTTTGCAAAATTTACTATAGAAAAGGCAATCCCTGGCGTAATTAAAATTTGCGACAGTAAAAAATTGTTTTTTGAAAAATTTACTATAGAAAAGGCAATCCCTGGCGTAATTAAAATTTGCGACAGTAAAAAATTAATTTGTGAAAAATTTACTATAGAAAAGGCAATACCTGGCGCAATTAAAATTTGCGACAGTAAAAAATTAATTTGTGAAAAATTTACTATAGAATAGGCAATCCTGGCGTAGTTAAAATTTGCGACAGTAAAAAATTATTTTTGAAAAATTTACTGTAGAAAAGGCAATCCCTGGCGCAATTAAAATTTGCGACAGTAGAAAATTATTTTTTGAAAAATTTACTGTAGAAAAGGCAATCCCTGGCGTAATTAAAATTTGCGACAGTAAAAAATTAATTTGTGAAAAATTTACTATAGAAAAGGCAATCCCTGGCGCAATTAAAATTTGCGACAGTAAAAATTAATTTGTGAAAAAGTTTACTATAGAAAAGGCAATCCCTGGCGTAATTAAAATTTGCGACAGTAAAAAATTGTTTTTTGAAAAATTTACTGTAGAAAAGGCAATCCCTGGCGTAATTAAAATTTGCGACCAGTAAAAAATTAATTTGTGAAAAATTTACTATAGAAAAGGCAATCCCTGGCGCAATTAAAATTTGCGACAGTAAAAAATTAATTTGTGAAAAATTTACTATAGAAAAGGCAATCCCTGGCGTAATTAAAATTGCGACAGTAAAAAATTATTTTTTGAAAAATTTACTGTAGAAAAGGCAATCCCTGGCGCAATTAAAATTTGCGACAGTAGAAAATTATTTTTGAAAAATTTTCTGTAGAAAAGGCAATCCCTGGCGTAATTAAAATTTTGCGACAGTAGAAAATTATTTTTTGAAAAATTTACTATAGAAAAGGCAATCCCTGGCGTATTTAAAATTTGCGACAGTAAAAAATTATTTTTTTGCAAAATTTACTATAGAAAAGGCAATCCCTGGCGTATTTCAAATTTGCGACAGTAAAAAATTATTTTTTTGCAAAATTTACTATAGTAAAGGCA